>JAPYZP010004479.1:0-10210 GCA_030522985.1 Torymus sinensis
ATTAGTAGTTTTGTCCAAACTACTAATAAAATAGTGAATATATCACTAATAAATTAGTAGTTTTTTCCACTAATTCAATAGGTGGAGCAATTTTCACTAATTCAACTTTAGACAGTTGGAAAAATAATTCTGTCAGGCGCTCCGCATGTATAAATAATACTCTGCTCAAAAAATTTTTTGAGTAATTCTATTAGCATTTCCATGAGATATCCTCTTTTAAAAACTAGATCAAAATTATACAAATGAGGATTCCTACTTACCGACATTGCGATTTTTATTTAATTAAATAAATTCTGAGTAGGTTTTTGGAAAAAACAGGTCTTTCAGTCGCTCCGTAATGTAAAGTCTATAAGTATTCAAAATTATTTTTGAGCAATACTCTATTAGTATTTACAAAAGATGTAGACGTTATAAAATCATGTCGATATAAATTTAACGAATTATTTATAATAATTTTTTTCTGCAGAGGGGAACTTATAAAAATACAATTTGATAAATATTTTATAAAATCAATCAATTCTACAAACTATACCTAAACAGAATGTTCGTGAAAAACATTATATACTTAATAACTCAATATAATAACAATTATTCCAGCATCAATAAAAAAAATCCTCTGAATTTCTCCAAAATTTCACTCTACAATTCCTAAATGAAGATAAACGCGTCACGACCCACCTATATACGCATCGTAAGTATAGGTGTGTAGGCACGTAGCTCAGATTGGACATCCGCCTCTCTCATTCGTGTGGTGCGCGTGTGGTCGTGTGCCTATATACGTAATAACCGCACAGGCGCACACCCGCATACTTATAATAGTAGTCGCAAAAACTGCGACGCCTGAACACCACTATATACAACACCCGATCCAACGGTCCGGTAAATCGTAAATGCGTGGACAGTTAGCTTACACACACGTATAAGAATCACCTGCGCGTGTGGCACATTCACTATATATACATTTGCATCGTTCTCCCCGCCGGTCCGGGGCCTCCCGCCTCCCACCAGCAGCAGCAGCAGCGGCTAAATACAACATTAGACACTTCGCGCGGCGTTCTTCTGCAAGTGGCTGTAGTCGAGTCATCGGTGTCCTGGCGCCATGACGTGCCTCTGAACAGCTGACAGTGAGGAGTGACTCGCCACCCAGACCCATGGTCCGCGGCTTAACCAAACAATCTCTCTCTCTCTCTCTACATATACACCCATGCGTGCAAGTAAACAAATAAAGTAAAAGAAAAACGCATTATGGAGCCGCGAGACCTGCTGCTGTTGGCGACCGTCGTTCTCTGTCTCGCAACAGGAGCTACGGCAAATGTGATTCCGCAATCGGCGGACTTGGACGCGGACAACCCGGGCCTGTACAACGCCAGCGACTCGGTGATCACCCTTACGGAGGTGAGCTTCAAGCCCAGCGTGCTCTACAGTAAGAAGGCCTGGGTCGTCGAGTTCTACAACAGCTGGTGCGGATTCTGCCAGCGATTCGCGCCCATGTGGAAGGCCGTCGCCAAGAGCGCGCATGGTGAGTCGGTTATTATGCTGGCTACGGCAACGATTTCCTCTGACTGCATGCTCATTCAATTTTTTTACTTGGATCGAGTGCTTTGATTGCACAGTCTTAGCAGTACTCGCTGAATACTTTAAGTTGCGAGTGGTACTGCAACGCTAAGTTTAAATGGCCAAGAGTTTAGCGCAGAGGAAGGCAAACATTTTAGAAAGGTTGTAAGGGAACATTGTTGATAGACTTTCGATAGCAGCATGATCTTTTTGCCCTATTTTACATGGATAAGCATTATAGGGCTAGTAATTTGCTAATAATTTGATGCATTGTTTACAATATAGAGTGCTTTGTACAAAACTTGCTATAAATTGTCATAAACAGTCTCTGTAACAGCTTGACTAAGGTGAATTCATTCTTTACAAAATAAAACATTAAAGTAATTATCTATCTACCATATTTTTATTGGAAGTTTGTTAGAAATTTTTCTTAAATAAGAAAATATAAATGATTGTTTTTATGTATATATAAATATACTTATAGAATACAAACAAACATTAATATTTGTAGATTTGACAAAATGAAATTTTCGAGGGCATAAAGTATTAATAAAATTTGAAATCGGTTTGAAAATGTTGAACCTGTACCAAGTTCATAGCAAGTCACAGATTACTTTCAAGTTAGAAATTTTTATTATAGTTTTTATTGGCATTAAAAATGAAAGCGTTGATGATTTAAGTTTTAATTGCATCTTTATCTTTTATTAGCTACAGAGACTTTTATTATCTTATACCAGTGTAGAAGTTATATATTATTCAATGTGAACTATATGGATATTAGATTTCGGTTTCTTATCACTATCTGAAAATTATTAATCACCTATGTAATATACATATATTTTACAAATCTGTTTATTATCTATGTGTGTGTGTTATTTTTAATTTATTATTAATTTATTAATGTTGATGAGAAATATATTAATTCAATATGACAAAGAAAATTAAATTTAAATTATATTTTAACAATATACTTAATCAATTTTTTTTTTATTTTAGGTTGGAGGGATATTGTAGCTATAGCAGCTATTGACTGTGCCAATGATCATAACAATCCCACTTGCAGAGAGTATGAGATAATGAGATACCCTACCCTGAAGTTTTTCAAAATTAATACAAAAGATAATGCAAGTGACTATGGAGTAGAGCTCAAAAAAAGTGCTGATGAAGTACAAATAATTCAAGCATTAATTGAACAATTAGTAAAAGAAGAGCAAGAACAACGAGCTGGTCCAACATGGCCAAATCTAGTACCTTTTAGGTATACTTATCTATATAAGGATTAAAAGAAATCATTAAACTATTGCATCTAGTTAATTCAAATTTTCTATGTTTTTATTTTATTTTAGGGGCACTGACTTAGAAACTCTATGGCATGGAGCACCAAGTAAAGTTCAAAATCAATTTTTAATTTTTGAAGAACCCAAATCATCTTTAGCAGAACAAGTTATTTTGGATCTCCATACATTAGACACTATAAGGATTCGAAAAGTTTCATCAGAGAATGAATTTTTATCTGTAACAAGTAAAGTAACAAAATTTCCTAGTGTAATAGCTCTTGGAAGGGACAACTCCCAGACAATTTTGAAGATTGATACAATTACAAGAGACAGCATTAGAGAAACTATTGTAAACTACTTAAAATCTAAGGGAGTTTCTGTGGATATTAAAGAAGATAATGATATGCATTTCCGTGAATTAAATTCTGCCAAAACAGAGTCAAAAAATAGAAATAAACATTTACTTGCTCATACAGAAGATAAACTGTATCAACTAGATTTGGACACAACTCTTCATTACTCATTTAATAAGGAAATACCACTTTCCCCAAGGATTTCTGGTGAAAAGATAAAAGCTTTGAAAGATTATCTAAATGTACTATCTCTTTACTTCCCTGCACATTTGCCAAAAATGAAAACATACTTGCAAGTATTACATAAAGTAGTAGATGGTAAAAGTAATATGACTGGTCGAGAGTTTAGAGAACAAGTAAAAACTAATGAAAAAGGTCTTACACCTGTTTATTCTGGCCCAGAAACTTTTATCGGTTGCAAGGGCAGTACACCAGCTTTAAGAGGTTATCCTTGTGGATTATGGACCCTGTTTCATACATTGACTGTAGCAGCTGCAGAAGAAATTGGCAATGCAGTTCATGATGATGAGCATCCATCTGTATTAGTAGCAATGCATGGTTATATAAAGAATTTCTTTAGTTGTGCAGACTGTTCAGATCATTTCCAACAAATGTCTGTAAAAAGAAACATTTTTGATGTTCAACGAGGTGATGATAGTATTTTGTGGTTATGGAGAGCTCACAATGAAGTGAATGAAAGATTAGCCGGTGATGAGACTGAAGATCCAGAGCACAAAAAAATTCAGTATCCAACAGCTAAACATTGTTCTAAATGCAAACTTCCTGATGGAAAATGGGATGAAACTGAAGTATTAAAGTACCTCAAAACTAAATATGGGTCACATACTGATCTTGAAGGTATTTCTGATCAGTTTGTACAACATGAAATAAATATGAGTGCATCAAGTTCTGGAGTAAGTGCACACAAAATTGGTTGGGACTTCAACATATTTGATATAAGTATTTGTGTTGTACTTTACGCTATTTCATCTACAATATTAATATTGGTGTGTATCAAGTTTGCTGTTAAAAGAACTTCCAGAAAAAAAATATCGTTTTACAATATGTTTGGTTCAGCGTGAATATGAATGTATGAAAGATTCACGAATGACTGATATAGTTTTTTACAAATAATTTTTTGGAATGTGCAAACGGTGTAAAAATATTGATGAGCACAGAAGTTACTAATTACAATTTGTACATAGATTGTGACATATTCTCGGTTAAAATGTTGTATAAATGTAAGGTTGTCAAAGTGCAAGAATGAGATGTTCCAGTTTTACACTGAAAAAAAGTATTGAGTGTGATCATACATTTACAGTTAAACCAATGTAAGCTTTCTAGATGTTGCTGTGAGATGTAAACATTTACGCATTGTAACCGAAAGTATAGATGAATGCAAACATTGGT
The DNA here is from genome assembly GCA_030522985.1 of Torymus sinensis. Lineage (NCBI taxonomy): Eukaryota > Metazoa > Arthropoda > Insecta > Hymenoptera > Torymidae > Torymus > Torymus sinensis. The sequence goes on from JAPYZP010004479.1 coordinate 4,595, forward strand.
ATTTCCGTAACGATTAAACTTATTGCCGCTTGCAGCGCGACAATATTTCTGCATGGTTTATGCTTTTTTTCAGTGTATAGTCATATACTAATTTTTAGGGATGTAACCGAATAGTTCGATATTATTTTATTTCTTCTTTTTTGCATTACAAAATGCATGTAGATGTTAATCAATTTCTTAAGAACATAAAATTGCAATGTTTGGACATATATAAAGCTAATATAACACTTTTCATTTCATTTTAAAGCTTTTAACAATAACTTTTGACTCATGTATTTTTACGAGTTTTTTTCCGAGTAAAAACTCGAAAAAAAGTTCGATTTTGATTGCATGAAGTTCAAATGTTTTCGGAGCTTTTAAATCTTATTAGTTGACTAAATGAATGTACTGGTTAGAAAATGTGGGTGATTTTAATACACTATTTTATTCAACTTTTATCAACAACATTGGAAGAAATCTTCGAACTACTCGATCCACCCCTACTAATTTTAATATACGTAAATATTACCTAACATACCTTTAAAGAACCAAACATAAACATTTTGCTACTTTCTTGAAAATTTTCGTTTTGAATTAATATAAGAGTAAATAATTAAAGTATGTATGTATGTATTATATTAATTCATTTAGTACTTTTTAGAGTACCAATGCTAATAACAATTTTTACATAAAATTCATGGCTGAAAGATTCATATAAATGTTGACTGATTACTAAAATTTATAAAAATAACGGTGTTTATAAAATAGTATATTACACAATAAGGGAGGTAAGGGAGTTGACCAGTCCAGAGCACGTGTAAATTGCCGCCCAAGCCGAAGGCGAGGGTGGCAAACATGTGCTCTGGGGTGGCCCTCTTTATCCCCATGTTGTGTATACGATTTTTCACCATACCCGGGCCGAAAATACTACATTCGCGTTTCGGAGCCGGGAGCGAATGTGGTACTTTCGGCCAGGGTATGGTGAAAAACAGATTTAAGGTCGCTCCGGCTTTTTTTTAAATACATAAGAATAAAAAAATAAAAATCTGAATTGAAAGCTGAAATCTCAAGCTATTTAATAGCGTGTGTCTCGAGTAGTGTCACCGAGTAAATCAAAAAGGAAAACAAGTTTGAAATATGTACTTTTATTACAGGCTCTTATGGGAGAAGTACATTTTCAAGTATTAAGTTTTCTGGTACGATTTAAAAATACGTAAGTTCTTTAAACACGAACTTGTAAATAATTGCTCATTATCTATAGTTTACAATGATGTATTGAAATATGACGATCACCGACAAAATTTTGAAGAAATGGTTATATATAAAATAAAAAACGACTCTTCTTGTGTATAAGATACACTCCCATAGGGTCGTAGTACTTGATCAATAGTGATGAATAACTTTTTTATTTTTTATATTGTAGGGTGCTTAAATGGTTGAGAGTATTTTACAACTAATTATTAACTGTGTTTATTGGAATTTGATCGATTCTCTATGTAAAAATGCAATGCATCCTAAAGGCCAACCAGTGATAAGGCGCAGCGCGTCAAAGCCAGTTTAACGCTACGCATTCAAAAAATTTTTCTAAATTTTCATCACAATGTCAAGTTATTGACGTAGTAATGTATATAAAATTAGTGTACTCGTATACTTTTGTGAGCTAGTGGAATAATTGGTTGATTACCGAAGTTATGGTGTGCAGGATGTGGTCAGTATTTGGACAAGTAGTGACAACTGCACACCTATGCAACTTTGGTGATCGTTTAGATGATTTTTCGCTCTGGACAAAGTATTTGGTAGATGATTTCTATATATTTTTGGTGTAACATTTAGCATTAGAATTTAGAAAGCAATTATGAAAACAAGATATAGGTCACTTTCTAGATTGTAGGTGGATTAACCACAGTACATACATACATACATACATACATACGTACATACCAATTAATATATCTTTTATTAAATTCAAAATGAAGATATGATTCTTAGCACTTATTTCTTTTTAGATGGAATAAAGGACTATTCGAGATGAATTTGTGATCACCAAATAATAGTGTTATATTTATGCTACTCGTTATGTTGTTTGCTTATAAAATAGTTTATTATATTAACTGACCATGTGAAAGACGTTTATTTTACATACGATTTTTAATGGATGTTTTTCATCTGAGATAATTCCGGTCTTCCGAAACGTGAAAATTCATCATATTGTAACTACTATTAATACTACAATTGTGAATTCTTTTTTGATAATTTTAATATAAAGCTAAACAATTTAAACATTATGTGTCGTAATTTTATTAATATTGTACATAATATACCTTTTATACCTATATCACACCTGAGAAAACTAAGTAGATAATTCAAATATTTTGATTTAACAAAACATGTAAGAATAATACAGACGACATTAAAAAGTTTAGTGCAAAAAAGGAAAACGTTAACTTATAAGTTGGTGAGTATATAGTGGGATAATTTTATATTGTAAAAAAAAATTATTTTTAGGTAAAATGGAGAGAAAAACTTCAAAAGTATATACTGAAAGTACGCGATATAGTTTGATTCCACTGATGTCTGTAGCATTCAGTTACGTCGAAACTCTTCTAGGTCACGACGAATCCTGTAAGAAGATCGGGAGTCATTTATGAGTCAAGCAAATGAATTGAAAAGAAGCAAACGTTTGAGCTACTCATATTACGATCACCATTATTATACTTATAGTAATTCGATAGCATCGCGCGCTTCTATCAGTTGTTCCGGAACAATTGGATTACGAACGGAGAGATTTTCGTTTTACATTCAAAAGATCAAACCATTTACAATGTTATCTTTTTGTTTTACATTATCAAACTTTTTATTATATTGTTATCGAAATAACTCGTATGTCGAAAATTTATAGATACCGACATGTGGGTATCGTTGTTTTCTTGTCAAAAATTCCATAGTACAAAGTAGCGACGACTATAATATATATTATAGACGCACTTCGTATATTCAGACCTTCTCGCGCACGTGCACGACTAATGACACAATGCGTGCCTTGGTCGGTATTTACGCCGATCGCAAATAACAGGTAGGCATTGGATAAGTAGCATGAACAAGTCACGAACTGTTTCCTACTTCTAAAACGATGACAAAACGTTTTTACGTATAAAGTATAATTCATAAGTTGATAAGTTCTTAGTAGAGTTTTTATTTTTATATAAAAATACAGTATAAATTATATAAATTTATATAAATTGGGATGTTGCATGAAAAATAAAATCCAATTCCATTATATCCGTCAGATAAAACATTGAAAAACAATCGACAGGTATTTTTTCTTTTTTGAATTTAACATTTATTAAGAAAGATAATATAGCAATGTTAAAAGCGCGATGACGTCACAATTGTACACGATATAGATATACTGCGCCATTATATGACGTCACAATTGTCGTAAATTGTAACTTGCTATAACTTTGTTAATAAATGTTAAATTCGAAAAACAAAAAATACGTGTCGATTATTTTACGATATTCTATGTGACGAATCTAATGGATTTTTTCATGCGAAATCCCAATTCGTTTATATAAATTCGTATTTCTTAACCGTTTTATGTAAAAATCAAAAGTGTTCGATTAACTTTTTTTTTTATATATTAACATAGTTTTTTCAATAATTCATTACTATTTTACATACTGTTGTATATTACAATTATTTTATTCTATACTCTTTTGTAGTATATGTATAATAGTTGATGAATTTGTAGCAAAATAATTATTTACTCAATTTTAGTTGACATTCAATTTGACCTTCCAGCTCCCTTATTATTACCCAATTATCTATAAAACAACAATCATCAAATAGCTCGCGTGTGTATATACTTTTATCGGTATATAGTTATGCATCGCATGACGTTACCGAGTTGCGATGCGGATTGCAAGTCGCGAATATGACTTGTGGATATATATATATAGTGGTACTTTGAACTTCGTCGAGAGAAAGAGCATCAAGGACGTCGGTCGGCAAGCTGCTGACCGCCCGCGGAACCAACCTCGCGAGCTCTACTCTCTGCGAACTGCGGTCGAACGGTATAATTGCAATTGGCAAGTTTTGGACCGACAATCGCGAGTCGCGCGAGGCCGGATCCTATACAGTTGCGCATACTGTTTGTCAACTTTGAGAGTGAGTGAGAATTGTTATTTGATTGATAAACATACCTATATGAATTTGAGTTCAATATTTTTGAATTATTATAGGATGTATAGTTTGAAAAATAAAAGATTATATATTGCATTAAATTTTATTAACAAGTATAATGATGAATGATAATACCAAAGCAATAATATTCATTTAGAGAAAGCATTGACCCCCTTAGGTAAAAAATATATAAGGGATGCAAATAATAATATATATAGGACGCGGCAGCAACTTCCGACTTCGTCTAGATCTATAACTAAATCCGTGACTCATATACTTGCCTTCGGAGTCTTATGTAATTTTGTGACAGTTATGGATACATTAATTTTCATTCAAAAAGATTCATGGCCCCCAGTGACTCTCAACCGATTTTTTATGAAAGATTTGATAAATTCAAAGTAAAAACTGGTTTTTAGTGACTCATTTCCATTTATACATTACAATACGACGGCAAATGTCCCTATCTGCCATGACGAGTGCATCGCGAGCTTGTTGTTCTTTTGCTGTGCGAGTCGGCGGTCTCTCGTCTTCTACGTTGTCCAAACGTCAACTATTAATATATACCTATAGATTTTTAAGCTTTGTCTTCAAATAACTTAAGAACAAATCGTCAAAACGTAACTAACTATTTTCGTGCTTAGAACGTCTGGTATTACCAAGTTGAGAATGGGAATTACGTATTAAAACTTGTAATTTTGGAGCTTAATATCGCTATTTGGGATAGTCATTCAAAATTTTGTACACTTATGTGTAATATTATTATAGTGAACAAGTGCATTAATTTTTGTTAAAATTGCAAGAAGACGAATTTTTGAATGAACTACCTAATAAAGGATCACACTAATCACATTATATAGTAGTATAAAAGAATCGAGACAACAAAAAATTAGATATGAATATAGCAGAAGCGATATTAAATTAGCCTATTATATAAAATGAGCTTTACAATACGGAGAGAATTTTAGTATAACAATTATCGTGACAGTTTGGTTAATGAACAATTATAGAAGGGGTTCAAAAAAATTATAACCGTTCTTATTGTACAGTAAAAATTGTGTAATTTTACTGTCACGGTAATTTTTATGCAAAAATGTTCTTCGGGAAGAACCTGATTATAAAAAATGGCTCTATATCAGATGTACGCTGCATTGCGTATAGATCTGTCATGATTAATACGGAATTTTACTATATAAACAAGTAAAGATGATTTCGAATATTTCTGTGAAATAATTTATAAACCATATTTTTCACATTTTCAACTATCTAGGAAAAATAAAATTGAGAACGTGTTAGGTGATAGAATTAGGTATAATGATACAGTTTACCTTGGAAAATAAAATCTGTGGCTTCAGGGAAGCATAATGACATAAGTCCACTTTTTACGTTTCTGAGAAAAATGGGTTTCAATATTCAAACTTATTCGTAAGATCGGAATCAACGAGTTAGCACGCGATA
>JAPYZP010004480.1:0-11638 GCA_030522985.1 Torymus sinensis
GCGGGGGAGTTAGCGCGTGTAGTGGAGGCGCCAATGCCACTAAGGCTGTGCCTCCACTAACTCTAGAAACTGATGCGGGATTAAAATTTGAACATGGCGCGCGGCAGACCAGAAGGATCGGTGTGACGTCCGGGAGGTAGAGCCAATGAGGGAGTCTGAAGCCGATGCCAGGACCGCCGATAGGCAAGCCAAGTCCTAGCCGAACTCAAGCACACGATGCTCGAGGACTACGCTAGTAGCTACTTGATGATAACCAATCGGGGCGAAGAAAATCGGAGAAGACGGAAGGGAGAGGAAGAAGATGGAAACGACGCCGAAAATTACCTCGTGGCAGCGATTCTCGAGTGAGACAATCGTGCGTGCAGACGTAGTGTGAGGAGAGTTTTGTGTAGTGTGAGGAAGAGAGTATTGAGTAGGCGTTTTTGGGTAATAATAGAGAGAGTAGTAGTGATTAGTGTGGTGGATAGAGTAGTAAGGTGGAAGAGAAATTTGCAGAGTGGAGAAATTAGTGGTGTGAAGGAGGAAAAAAGCAGGTGAAGTGTAGAAGGAGAGAGGATGAAGCAGCGATAGCGGTTAACACTGCACCTGTTCTATGGCGGTAAGTCGATTCCTTTGCAGTCGCCGAGGAACCCTTTCTGCCCCTCGGCCCTTACCTAACTAGTTTGAATTCGTGTGCGTGTAGGAAAGTGCGAAGAGAAGTGCGGCTCTCTTTCTCTTTCTCTCGATACGGCGCAGCAGTCCGGGAGTTCGCGTATAACCACCGCCACAGTCATTGCGACGGAGACGAGGTTAGCGTTCGCGGCCGAACAGGGGCGAGAACAACCTTGAGTGGGTTGAAGCGGTGGCGCGCCGGGAAGGGACGGTCCAGATAAAAGCGTGTGTCGGAGTAAAGTATAGGTTAGAATTATCAGGGTGGGCGTACGTGCGTGGTTACGTGAATTGTGGCCGGGAATTATAGATGCGATAGGGCAGATGTGGCGGAGAGCGAAATAAGAGTGTCGGGTTTAACTGTACATTGCGAGCATAATGACCTTTATGTAATTTATTATTAACGTTGATGATAATAAAGTGGTTGTGTAATTTAAATTGCAGGAGAGAGAGTTTTATTTGTGAGTGTAGTGTGTCGTCCTAAATTTTTATCAATTTCAGTTTTCGCCGTGGGTTTCAGCCGCCCCAGGCTGTCTTGAGTCGGCACGCCCAGCAAGAGAAGAGTTTCGTCGCCGCGAGGAGGTGCCGGTACCCTGAGCCTGGTGCTCATTCATAATAAATTTTGGTTCGGGGTAAAATTCCCTTGGCGTTGTGTGGGGAAAAACGCAACGTTACACCCAACACTTCACATGACTCATAAATTCACTGCATAACTTTCTGATAGAAACAAAGGTTCTAATTAATTTACATACTTCTACATGTCAACACATCTTTTGCTTTCTTTAAAAGTTCATTTGAATCTGAGCCGTATGTGTTTTATGTAAAAGTGCAAATAGACAATTATATTTACATTATATTACAGATTTATTTATTTAAAGATATAAAGAAAATTAGAAAACTTGAAACTCAAATTGTGTTGTTAGACGTACTTAAGAAATTAGATTTGATAGTTACAAAAACATATTTGATTTTTAAGTAGTAGTATATAGTTCAAATATAAAATATGTTTATATTGATTATACTTTTTTAAAATGATTAAATAATTCATTAATATTTTTGTTATGATTATAAATAAAATAGTATTGATTGTATGATTAAGTCATGAAAATAATTCTTTTTTTTTTATGGATTCTAGAAAAAATTTATACTTGCCTTATTTCATACTTACGTAGAAAGTTTTATTATGTTTACTTTAAATTAGTTTAGATAAATATAAAAATCAAATATTTTCGAGAAAAAAATGTTAATTGCTTTCTTTTTGGAAGAAACATTTTTCGAAGATTTCTATTATACATTAAAATCAAGTTTAACTAAATTAATACATGTAAGTACTCAAATTTTCAGTTTGCTCGGAAGTACTCTTTGTAGGTCAATGAATTACACGTTGGACTACTGCACGGGAGACCCAGTTTCGAATCTCCACCAGGGAAAAATTTTTTTCATTTCTTTAATTCTTTCATTAATGTTTAGAACTTCATCATTTCAAATATATTCATTAATATGTAAATTTAAAAGATTTTTAAAAGATAAATAAATATTAAATTAAATAAATGATATATAATATAAGTATATAAGTACTTGAAAATAATTATTCGCAAAAATAACATTCAGTGCAAATATTAATAATAAATCTTATTTGCATTAATAATTTTTTTCTAACAAAATTTGCAGCTATATTTTGTTTAATTTTTATATTCTTTATTTTTGATTCAACAAAATTAAAATAAAAAATTCGATAATCTTTCAAATTACCATATGAAGACTATAAGTAATTTCTTTATTAATGCATAACACGAGAATTAATTGTTTTCGGTATTTTTAAATCCCCATCCGAATCGTGAAGAAAACGGTATTCAAAAAAGTGTCCGAATCAAGTACGATTTCTCTGTCTGAATCGCATCAGCATCAGGTCTGAGAGACCTACATTTTTCTACACGGGACGTGTAACAGCGTATTTTCTAAGATTTATCAGTCGACTACTAATAAAGGCAAAATCTAGATGAATTGAGAAATCGCCCTTATCGGAGGGAAAGATTACCTGTTCCACTTTATGCTCTGTCAGCAAGGAACCGACCCTCTCTGAGTTAGCTAGCACCAAGCTGCTCTGGGTCTTCTTGCTGCAGAATTCTTACTACCCTTGTTATGCTTGAGCCCTGTCTTAACTAACGGACTGTTGTGAGTAGGTGGATGCCTACGCCACTCTCCTTTAGACGATAGCGCTAAACACCTGTTGATTCTGCCTCCTAAAATTAACTTTGTTAATTTAGTAATTCAGTTCGCTCACTCGCAGAGGAATTCAACTCACATTAATAACTCTTCGCTGTCAATACTGGATGATTAGAAGTAGATAAGCGGTGAAGACCGTGCTCTAAACGGAGAGAAATTTGAGAAACTATAAAATTTCATAACTTTCTTGTGTGACTGTCGTATTTTATTAACTATAATGTGATGTGACTAATGAAATTATTTAAGAGTTAAATTTAAGAGACAAAAAGAAGTTATGTACGTACATATCAACTGATTCTACTTCTTTCTTGTATTTAACGTATATAATGTAAAATCCAAAATTTTTACCGTACTTTTTGGCAATTTTTACTAGACTTTTTGTAAATTTTACTAGAATTTTTGTAAATTTCACAAAACTTTTTGTAAAAATTGCCAATAAGTTTGGTAAAAATTTTGGATTTTGAGGTCTGTGTCAGCGTTACTTGACAGTATAGTAATTTTGACTGATTTCTTTCTCTCCGTGTATAAACTATGATATTCTTTGTAAAGGAGCAGAGAGAGCAAGAGAGAATGGTGGAGAGAGAGGGAGGGGGGTGTGAGGGAGAGAGGGGTGGTGAGGGGGAGAGTGGAAGAGATAGGGTAGAGAGGGGGAGAAAGAGGGAGATAAAGGAAGAGGAGAGGAGGAGAGAGAGAGAATGAGAGAGGGTGAGGAAGAGAGGGAGAGAGAGAGAGAGGGAGAGATAGAAAGTTACAAATACACTTAACTCGACAAAGTTTTACTTTTCTTAAAAGTGTTATTTTAGAGATTTTATTTTCGTAGCTGCTTTTATTTCATAAATTATTTTTTAAATTAATGTTTGATTGACAGAACAGATTGAGACGTCGGATTTTAAATTAAAAAAGAAAATTGTAGAAAGAAAGACTGCTTTTTATTAGACAGATAATAAGGATTGTATGGAATTATGTAATGCATCAAGTTCAAATATTATAAAAATTATTGAAAAACGAGTTCATCTATAATTGTTGGCTAACAATGTTACTGACACATTCTACTTTTCTATAAAGAAAATAAACTCAAGTATGAGAATGCTACGATTTGATAAAACGACGTTATACGTCAAAAAAATCAGCAGGCGTAGCTGAGATTCAACAGGTGAAGCTGTATAGAGCTACTATGTAATCGACTATTTAAGAGCTGCATATGATTATGCAATATCGGTTTAAAATCTTAAAGTACGTTTTAGATATTATTCCCAATGGAAATGGAAAATGTATACAAATGTCAAAAAATGTATATAAATGTATATAAAAGTTGTAATTGGCACAGTTTTTAGATTTATATACGTTGACATAAATTTATATATTTTTGTTTAAATTTTGAAATTGTATTGAAAAATTTTATTTCTGTAAATACACTTATTTACATTTCACTTATGTATAGATGTATACATTTAAAAACATTTATATATTGTTTTCTTAAATTTTCGCTATATAAGACTTTATTTTAAAGTTTCGGTTGAAAATGTTACAGTTCGAAACGCTTATTATGCTAGTTATAAAATAGCCAAAATCATGTCTTAAAAGAAAGATGACGGATATATGAAACCCTTACAATCGCATGCAATTGGTCAAGTTCATTTGAACCGAAGCACTGATTTGTCAAGGGCGACGTTATCCTTTCGCGTAAAGTCTCAGCTATCTAGTTCGAATAAAAACCCGCTTATAAGTCTAATCGTAAAAGTTACATTATAATACTTTATTTTCGTAGCAGGTTTTATTTAATAACTTATTCTTTAAATTAATGTTTAATTGACAGAACAAATTTTGACGTAGGTTATTAACAGGATCAATATCCTGTTCGAAAAAATTAAATTAAAAAAGAAAATTGTAGAAAGAAAGGCGATTTTTTATTACACAGATAATAAAAATTGTGTGGAATTATGTAATTTATCAAGTTCAAATATTATAAAAATAATTAAATAACCTATTCATCTATAATTGTTGGTTAACACTTTTACTGACAATTCTACTTTTCAATAAGCGAAGTATACGAAAGTTTGATAATGTTACGATTTGATAAAGCGGGGTTATTCATCACAAAAACGAGTAGGCGTAGCTGATATTCAACAGGTGAAGCTGAATTGAGCTATTATGTAATCTAATATTAAAGATTTGCATATGATTATGCAATATCGATTAAAAATGTTAATTCGGCATATTATGCTAGTAATAAAATAGACTAAATATATCAAATTTAAGTATTACAAAATTTCATAACTTTTAAGGTAATTAGTCTAATCCAAAAGGTGAATGATAATATTTTATTTTCATAGTAGTTTTTATTTAATAAACTATTTTAATAATAATTAATAATTGATCAATAGTAAATTATACGGAGTGCAATATTTACATGACAAATAACCTAGTTAAATAAAATGCATTGAAAACCAGATTTATCTATGTTTTGTTAGATGCCAATTTTGCAGATGTCTTTTCCTTACAAATGAATCAAGTATACCAAACTTCGATAATATCACGATTAGGTAAAGGTACGTTATAGATAAAAAAAAACAGCAGGTGAAACTGAGATTCAACAGGTGAAGTTGATTAGATACATTAAATAACATGTACCTAGTTCCTATGAATGTCATTAACTGTAGATTACCGATAATGTTGCGACAATTGAGTTTAGAACTGGATAAATTAAACTTGAATAATCTTTTCAGGCGATAATACCTGGTCCATTCGAAATACAGCTATATCCCGATGTTTTCGCGGGGCACATTATTAAAGTTTAAACAATTGTTAGCTTAGATATAAAAAATTTGATTTTTTAGCAATACTGTGTAGTTCTGTTAATATCGTATACCTCAATCATATACAGTTCATTAACTGTAGATTCACGATAATGTTGCAATAAAGGAATTGTGAACTAGATTATTAATGCTTGAATAATCTACCTAGGTGAGAATATTTTGACCATATAAAAATAACAATTGCCCTGTATACATACATGTCATGCATGATATGGAAACTCGAATGAAGTACAGTAATTCTACTTTAGGAGTATTACACAGAGGTCGAGAATTACTCACTGTTGATTTTACGACTATGGAGAATCACTCCAAGAGCTTTTGGTGATGGTCAAAGATCGCACCCAGAGTATATTCCGACAATAAAAAATCGATCCGAGAGTATTTCTCGAAAGTCGACAATTGCTATTAGAGTATTTCTCATTAATACCGAATCATTCCAAGTTTCTTTTTGACGATTGAGAAATATTTCAAGAGTATTGACCAACTGTCTAGAATTACCCCACATGTATTTCACGGAGGCCAAGAATCACTCACTGTTGATTTTACGACTATCGAGAATCACTCCGCGAGTATTTTTCGACGATCGAGAATTACACTGATTGTATTAACCGACGATGGAGAATCACTTCGAGAGCTTTATAAAAACTATTCAAAAAGCTCCTGCTTCATAGAGGTTTTCTTGATTAACGAAGTTCTCATGTAAGTCGATTCTCAATGTTCTGTAGACGATTCTCTTCTTTTTTGAGTCCTCCATTCATTGTTTTCGTGCTTTATCAAATCGCAGTTTGTCTTTATTTTTTGCAGTAGAAATAGCGTGAAGTCCTGGAGTATAGTTGAGTCTCTGCATTATTCTCATGATGCCACTCATCCCATCATTGAAGAGAACTGTAGCAATCTTCGGTCCAAGCTTTAACGTTTCAAGTCCCATGATGATGTTCTTTGGGCATACTTTCCAAAGGATTTGGTTGAAGCTTTTATTTGAGTTTTGGATTTGGCCACTAAGACAACGCTTCAGAAGGGAAAGAAATGTAATCTGGACAAATACTGGTTAAATGGCATCCATAACTACTGCAGGAAGAATTTTACGATGATGGAAATTGTCCAGTTCGTCGACAGCTGCAGCACGCTGGTACTTACACCAGGAGTTTCTACCAACTAAGCAGAATTGATGTTGTGGGCAGTCATCAGTAGAAGCCATATGATACCATATTGCTCAGATAGCCCTAATTCTTTCCACTAATCGATATTGGATTGTTGCGGATAGCTCCTGTGTAGTAAGTTTGCATGCTAACTATAGTCATTTTGGTGAAGCGTCCTTTGCCAAAAAGTGTTTTGCCATCACTGAGTTTTCATGTTCGTCTTGAGTGTCCTCATGCGAGTTACAAAACGTTTTCCTACATGCCCAATACACTCTAGCTTTTTAATTTCTACATCAGATCCATGTGGTTCTGCTTTTACTAAGTTGGGGAAGGTTTTTGAATCGCCATCTCCAATAAATTCTGTGTATTGTACCTTGTGTTTTTCTTCTGATCTTTTAAATATCTTGATCATACAGCACTTTCCATTCTTCCAGCTGATCCAAAATAATTCCTTTTGCTAACAAGGCGATGTATACTGACCAGCCTTCCCATTTCTCGCCAGTGCGAAGGCCATTCTCTGTCTGCCATTTAGTACATATTTGGCAATATGAACTTAGTACTTCATGGTCCAAAACCTTCTCAGATTGAGTGCCGATAATTTACACTCCACCATTCAAAGATTGGAACTCTCTTTTTTGCCATGTACCATCACCTTTAATTTGAAGTTTTATTATGTCACTGCTTTCCTTTTCAACTCCTTCCAGATCACAATTTGACGCAATTTCATGATTTATTGCTCTGGTCATGCTCATCTCACATTCGCTATTGCCTGCTTCAAAAACAGTTTTCTGGAGAGTGTTGAATGTGTTAGAAGTGACTGGTGGTGGCAGATCCATAATTCCACAAAAAATCTTCAAGTCACTCAAACCATGGCCGGCTACTCTTGATGCAAGTATTAACCTTTGATTAACTTGAGAACGAGTGTTTCGTCTTCCAGTCCTTGAACAGTTGAAGTAACTTTTCGTAAAATTACATCCTTGGCAGCTTAACATGTAGTCACCTCCAATGCCAATAGTGCGTGACTCTTGCAGAACTACTTCGCCTCCACAAAGTTTACAGCAGAGAACATCATTTATTATTTTTGATAATAAATCTAAATCAAAAATTCAATATCCATTAAACCTTATTCTGGATATTCCTGTCCTTTTCGTTTTGATGAAGATGTACTCGGGTCTTCCATTTCTTTATCTGCGCCTTTCTTGATTCCTTTATTCTAAGCTCTTTTTTTTTGCATACCTGCTGGACTGACTCCTTTTCCTATCATCGGTTACAATACGAGTTCTTTTCGTCGTCCCCATGTTTAAGTGTTTACATTCACTGTTATTTAAATTTTCTATGAAAATTAACTGGTTTTCACTTTACTTCACTACACTTGATTTGAATGTCACTTACACTTATAAAGTTAAAGTAGAATTAAAAAACACAATTTAAAATATAAAAATAGAATTAAAAAAATATTTTAATAAACTTTATTTATTTATTTATTTAAACTTTAAATAATTTATTGTTATTTCAAACAAATTATACTAATACTTGAATATGCTCTTTCCAGATTCAAAACTGTTGTTAAGTAACTGAAAAATTGGTCAGTTAATATTCTATTTTATTTAAAAAATCGAATAGTACTACCATCTGTACTCATAAAAAATTTTATAGACAGTCGGTAAGTCAGTGCTGTTGTAATACATCTGGACATTTCATTGCTGTAGGTTATGAGTTTGTATTCAAATGGTAAGGAATATTATTTTTACAAAATTACATTATATTGAACTACAAAACTTATTTTTTATGTTTCAGGAAGGAGAGAAAAATTAGCAACTAAATAACTCAATATTTTTTAAGTTTTATTGAATTATTAATTTAAATGGGTTTTTAATAAAATATTGTTTTTTAGACATTGGAGTAACTTTAAAAAAAACTACTTGATGGATTTTGATGAGCATGATCCAAAATTACTTGAAATATATTCAGTTATGGATCCAAGAGTTGAAAATATTAAAAAAAAATTTTTTAAATAATTTAAAAATGCTAAAAACCACAAAAAATCTGAAAAATTCATAAAATTAAAGAATTAAAAGCGGTTTTTAGCATTTTAAAATTATTTAGAAATTCATTTACGATTTTTCCATATCTCTAGAAAAATTTTTTTTTCTAGAAAACACATATTTTGACTCAGGAAACTCAAAAATATCGAAACAATCGAAATCTCGTGGTCGAAACATTTCCAAAAATTTCACCGTTACAAAGATTTCTCTTTGAGAAAGCAAAAAATACATTAATAATATACGCAATTCTTGCAAACAAACATTTTAGATGATTATGCACAAATCAGAGATGAAGAGTTCCCATATCGCTGTAGTAGCCTCTTTTTCCGTTATTATGTTCTATTGAAAAGCAGAAAAATATTGATAGCATTTTGTACCATATAATACGATGGTGTTATTTGTAATAACGTAAATACCTTTAGTAATGCCATATAGACAAAAAATGGCTAAAAATAGATATAAAACAAATTGTCGTTTTAGAGAAAAATGCATTTTTCCAAAAAGTGCAATTTTTAGTAGAAACTGAATAATTTATGCATTTTTTCATTTTTATGCAAATGTTATGTCTGCAATCTGTGAGTAACAGATTTTACCTTACATTTGAGAGTCGATTTCTAGTACCTAAAACTGAAGCCCAGTGGTGACAACTTCGTTAAATGGGCCCTTTTATTTGAGATATGTCCAATTTTATGTCAAATATTCTCTATTTTGTTAAAAAATTATTAATCTTCTATTAACTACCACATGGCAAATATTTATGAAACAAAAACGAGTAAACGAAGCGATTCGTTCAAAGAAATATTGATTTTTAAAAAGTTACAAGCAATAAAATATAGTGTAAGAAAATGATGACTAATTTTTAACCATTTTCTTGCGCTATCTTTGATTCCTTGTAACTTCCTGCAAAATCAATATTTTTCATCGATTCAGAGCTTAAATTATATCTTTAACTGTCTACTTTTATAGTCTTTTTTGCTGGTATCGTATCATTAATATTTGCAATGTGACACTCAATAGGAGAGACATCATTTTATAACAAAAAATAGTAGATATTTGAGAGTAGATTGCCCATATCTCAACTAAAAGGGAACATTGGATGAAATTGTCAAAACTTTAACATTACCAACAAAAAATGAAAAACTACATGTTGAATCATTTTTAGAGAAGAACAGCAACACTTTGAATCCAAAATTATCAGTCAGATAAGCATACTCTGGCAGTTCAATTTGAGATCGTCGGTCATAACTGTTTATTATCGTAACAAGAGTGAACATTTCTTTTTCCTATAATAGTCCATATTTAGACTTGTCGTTTTGATTGCGAATTAGCAATAACACTATCTTTGAGTTCCATGTATTCTATAATTGACCTTTATATGTATCGCCATTTTGTAAATATTTTAAAGTGAAGTAATGTAACAAATTCTATCTTGACAGGTTGAGACATTTCTGAAAATTACTTATTATGCTGATACTTCTGAAAAAAATATTTCCACGATTGGATTAATATATCCAATTACAAGGGACTCGTTCCAAAACAATAAATTGAAAATTCGATGTAGTGCATCAATCTATGATATTTATTGGCAAAGTACAGAAGTGAGTGCTGAAGAAGATAATTTGAAAATACAATACTCAGAAACTTTAAATAATGTCATTGGAATAAATTATCATCAACCGCCGCCGAATTTTCAATTAGGACAAAATAGACTTAATGGCGAAATCGACGTAAAAGGTAAGGATTTAGATAATAACAATTCTTGTATTGATTCTGTTATATGGAGTACAGTAGTATATCTATCATCAATATAATCTAACTAATGTTACAATCATTTATGATATAGTATATTATTGTATATATATTATTGTATAATAGTAGATTACACAACAAGGGAGGTAAGGAGTTGGCCAGTCCAGAGCACGTGGAAATTGCCGCCCGACCCAAAGGAGAGGGTGACAAACATGTGCTCTGGGGTGGCCCTCTTTATCCCCATGTTGAGTATACGATTTTTCACCATACCCGGGCCGAAAATACTACATTTTCATTTCGGAGCCGGGAGTGAAAGTGGTACTTTCGGGCTGGGAATGGTGAAATATTGTTATCTGCAGTATTTTTTTGAAATATAACTTTCCAATTCTATTTCTCACAAACACATCTTCGTTTTCTAGAGTATCATAATAAAGTCTCACTTCCACTTGCTAATTCTTAGAAAGAAGTAGTATATAGTGGTAAGTACATGTGAAATTTACAATGGTAACCTTCACCAGAAGCATTTATAGAAACATAGATCTTAATGGACCTATCTAAGTACCATAGTGGTGGGACCAAAACTATTACTTTATGCATTATAGAGTATTTATTGAAGTCAAAGTAAATGCTCAATCAAGAAATGAAATTCCTTTTTGTTGATTGGGCGTGGACGAGCGGAGCAAGCAGAGGGTAAAAGAGTAGCAGCTTGCTCAGGATTATGTCACCAGCGCTCCCAGCATATTGATATAGGAGCTTTCCCAACTTTTGGGATAAATGCGAGCTCAAAAGGGAGAGAATTCCCTGGTGCCTAGCCTGCTGTTGACTCAGTCTTTTTTCAGTGCAAATCCAGATAAAAACAGACAATTTTAAATAAAATAAAGTAAAAGATATTAGTAATAATGCGCCTATGACCGTACCCCCTACAGCACTGAATATTTAAGGAATATTCCCTCAATATTTATTTGTCATTTTCGCAATTTTCGCTAATATTCCCTCAACGTTAATTAACATGGGA
>JAPYZP010004481.1:0-17771 GCA_030522985.1 Torymus sinensis
TGCCGAGCTACCGCGCGTGCAAGAGAGAGAACTATTTAGACCGTGGTTTAGTATTTTTACCGATTGTGAAACTCGCGCAGGTTTTCTCTAATGAGAAAATCATTAGTCCAAGTACGGGGGCTCTCCGTAAGATTGTAAAATCTCTCAACTATTTTTCTTTATGGTCGCGCAATCGCGGCGATATTATTCTAATGGTTTTTCGTAAAAGCCAAATTAGTATTATTACTTTTCTACGCGCGCCACCGCCGTCTTACTACACCCGGCATGCATCTACTTGCGGCACCGATAACACGTGCATCACAACCGGTCCGTTTAGAAAAAAAAAAAAACGTATCACGGCCGTATTCGCAATGAATTTCCATCGAGAAAAATGTCCACCCGTTGACAATGTTCCCGGCAGAACCGCGTACCTGCCAGACACGTTCGATGCTCTATTGAGATAAAAGAACAACAATCGTCGGTGCATGCATATACGCATATGCAAATGAATCATAAAGAATACCGATTCGCGTATATGTACGAACCGCGCTAAAAAAAAAGAGAAAAAAAGGACAACAAGTGAATAAAGTAAGTGTAAAGTGTGTATACCTATACCACAATATAGGCTCCTCGGCAAAAAAAGGATCGCCTCGGGAAAAAGCGTCTACGTGAGTGTATATATATACAGTACAGCAGTGTATATATACAGGAGCTCGTCGTCGTCTTCGTCGTCGTGTGTGTCTTCGCGCGTTGCTTTTTAGGCTCGGACTCGTCGCTTCGGCGCGCGCTCCCCGCCTAATATAACTTTAACGGGGCGATATTGCAAGGCGATCGGTGCGCGCCGGCGCTCTCTCTCTCTCTCTCTCTCTCACTCTCGTACACGCGCAATACAAAGGCGCGCGCGACGCCGCTGTACTCGCGCACGCAGGAAGGGGGGGAGAAGAGAGTCGGAGAAAGAGTTGAGGCGCGCGCGCGCGCGGTCCGGTTGGGTGACGTAAAAAACGCGAGAGCTGCTGCCGCCGCGGCTGCTATACAGCCTATACCTACGGCTGCGTCGAGAGGTAGGTATACAGATAAAGAGAAAGAGAGTGAGAGACGGCGATATACTTACAGGTAGAACTGTAGGCGTGGGGTGCAGCGAGACGCTGGGTTTTCCCCTAATAATGTATAATATATATGTAATGGTAGAGTGTCGTGGTGTGTGTGTGTGTGCACTTGTTGAGGGGGGGAGTTGAGAGACGATGGTAGGCGGGAGAGATGAGCGAGTGGATAAATGAATGAATGCACGTGTGGGTTGGTAGCGAAATATTTAGACTTTCGGGCCAAGTGGGTTATAATATGCTCTGGAAGTTGCGCAAACGCGCCCGCGTTTTCCAGACTGTCGTCGGGGCATGCACACACGCATACGCGGTTCTGCAGCGTTTGTGGGTCTTATAGCCTTTAGCGAAGAGATTTTATTAAATATCAGCGTGTATTTTTCATTATTTGTGCAAAACGCGTGGCTTTTTGAGTAAGACGTGAGCAGTTTTTTTTTCTATATAACGCGGCGCATTTGCATCATTTGCGCAGTTGGCCGCCGCGTGAGGTTTTTTTTTCATTATAGGTATATTAATTTTCCAAAGGCACTTTGTCTATTACTTTATTTATTACACTGACAAAGTAATTCACGTACTTGTTATCAGTGCACGAATGTTTTTTTTTCCTCAAATTTTCACGTCAAGTGCGCGCTTTATTATTTTTTATGAATATATGTAACAACTCTTTAAAAAAACAATGGTTTTTCGGTAACGGAAGAGTCTTTGTTTTTGTTCTCGTCTCATAGATATATCTCGTTTCCGCCAGAAACTCGTTATTATCAGTCAAGAGTGCAAAAATGTACGAATAATAAATGTATATGTATATATAGATAGGCGTAAAGTTCTCTAACGACATTTGAAATACCTAAACGACACTAATTGACATCTCACCTTGGATCATATCGGCTTTTTTGATATAAAAGTCGATCTAATTCCCGGTAATCGGTAATAACGATCTGTTATTTGCGAAACCTCAAGCCTAAGCCACGGAGATTAGGGCGTATACGAGAGGCGCGCGCGTGCAGCCTCGAGGCTTTAGGCTTCGGTTTCGCGCGATCCTTATCTCGCGATATCGATAAAGTTATTTTTCATTTTCGCCGACGTCGTCGTCGTCGTCGTCGCCGAGAGGAGCTGTGACTTTTGTACTTGAGAGCTCGTGCGCGCGTGCCGGAATCGGTGTATTCAAGTTTCATCAGGCTATTTCGGCGTTTTACTGATAACGGCCGATGATGTTTTTTTTAATTAATTGCGTATTCACTATAGACACTTTTGAGGAACTAGAATTCAATTAGGTAGTATAATAAGCTGTGATATTACGCGGGGACGGAATATATTTCAGTATACTTTGGCTAGCCAGATGTACTGCAAGTTTTTTTCGATAGAGAGTGTAAATATTTTTTGAAGAAATATTTGCATGGTCTTTAGGTTTAAAATAATAATTTTTTAGCATGTAACTAAAATCGTTAAAAACGTATTTATTTTGCTAAATCGAGAGATATCGGAAAGGTGTATTTTTGCATTCGTGTATATTGACCACGCGTTATTCCGTATCATTTAGTATTGTACAAGACTACCATTGTATACGTTTATTCCATGAAATTTTTTTCATCCGAAATTGTTTGTAATCTTTAGAATCGGCATATGAACCTTACGTCAACACTTTGCCTAATTTGTTGTTGCTTCATTAAGCGAACTGAAATTTTTTGTTTGAAAATAAAAAGATTGCGTGAGCCGTGTACCACTTCTGATGTACCAAACGCAGGAATGATTTTAATTTCTTTTCGAGTAAGCTATTAGAATGAACCATTCGCTCTTTTTGCACAAGTTATAAAATTACTCAAACGAAGAGAGTAATCTCATAGTGCTCGTTGGAATATTTCTATCTTAATAGAATGATAATCGATTGTTCTGTAGAGAATTTTATCAATTAAAACTGTTTCCGAAAGCCGCATACGGAATAGTCGATTAAATCTTCTTGAAAGTATAATGTCATCCAGCACAGTGAAAAATTTATTAATGAAAAAGTTTCAAATAGATAGTTAATTATTTTGTCTGATGGGCACAACCTCTTAAATCTGTAAAACGTATAATCAGATATCCTTTTGTAATTATATTAGCAAATAAGCAATTCATGTACAGAATGGAACGTCAAATTAAATCCTGCTAAATTAAAAAAATTTCATTTCATAGGCCTTTTAACGTCATACGTAATATATCCAAGAATAATATGTGATAAAGCTATCATACCCATAATTGATAATACAGGAAACGCACAGGATACCCACAAAAAGAAGACAAGTGGTCATTCCAGTGGGTCAGACCTTAGTATTCTTAGGTATTCTGAGTCGATATAAGCCACTATACTTCCGCAAAAAGCTACGGGGATATATGTATGCGGAAATTGATACTTTTATGCAAAAATTGTATGGTCACTGGTTAATGAATTGGCGAATGAATAATTCATTAAGATATTATTCGTATTCATTAAATACGGACGGCGCTTCGAGTAGCTGGATGTCGCCCACTGATTAGTATCTGAAACTATAAAACGTGGGTTGGCTTCTATACACATAATAGAAATAGTTTTTGAAATTCCAGTATAATAACGTAAGGTTATTCGTCTCGATCTATTTTCAATCGAAGAAAAAATAAAATTTTAAATCACGTATAAATGATTTTCACTTTTGTAAAATGTAGGGACAGAAAATTTACTTTAATATTTCTCGAAGAAGAAAAATTGTATTCATATTATTAAAAATGGATTCTGTAGGGCATTACTAGTACTATAACAATACTGACCGAATTATTAAAAAAAAAAATTCAAGGTTACTTCGAAGATATCTCAAGATCTTTAATTTAGGTACTTCAAAAACCTGGACTGATAATACGAAGGTTATATCTGGATTTAGATAGATCAAAATATATAGGAATTATTAACGTTTGACTCACCAGATTAGTCACTTTTTTGGGGGCTGTGTACATTCCTACTTTCACACCGCATGATATTAAATATCAGTTAACTTTTATATTCATTAAGGAATTTTAACGTTTGACTCACCAGATTAGTCACTTTTTTGGGGGCTGTGTACATTCCTACTTTCACACCACATGATATTAAATATCAGTTAACTTTTATATTCATTAAGTTTATAAAGACTTTATTTTCAATGATTTAAATGTATCAATTATTACATACGTATTCTAGAAAATAATTGATCAAAATTAGAATACGCGATTTTAAAAATAAGGTATTAAAGGTAAATAAGAAACTAACAATACTGACGTTTAGTAGTGTAAAGAGTTATCTAGAAATAATGCGTCCTGCAGAAATCACAATGGAGTAACATAAAAGCAAATTCTTTTACATTTACACCTACAAGTGTGAGAGAACCACATTTTTGATAAAAAAAAAGATTGACAGTCTCGCGTGAATGAATATTTTTACATATAAAGTATGGTCGTAAAAAACACTAATTAGATTTATTATTAATGTTATCAATGATAATTTTTCAAGTCATTTAAATGCCACACAATTTATGTCTAATGTATTTTCTTAAAACCAAATGGAAATATGTATTTGAATATTCAGAAGTGCTTTTGTTGTGAAGGTTCATCCTCAAAAAATGGCCTTGCAATAAGTTTTTTGCATGAAAGTTTGCTTCAACACAAAATACAATGAAAAGATATGTGCAAAATAAAAAATGCTTTATGAAAAAAATTCAGGATTTCATTTTTCGCGCAATATCATTATGTGCGCAATAATAAAGTGCATAAACCATCCTATGTCGAAGTTAGCACCTACAATATTGAAAATAACCTATTAACGTTACATGCGAACGAAAAAAGCAGCATTTTAAACTGTGAGAATTCATTTTAAATATTACATTTGTTTCTGCAATTGTTTCCTTCGCTTCTTCGCAAAAATATACCGTCGACAAATGACCTTAGATTATTATTATTATACTTGAATTCAATTAGCATTTAAATTGCGCCGCGAGAGAAGTATTCAATGAAATTAGCTACTTCTATTATGTGCATAGAACCCAAGCCACGTGTTATAGTTTCACATATTCGACGCGCCAAAACGAACTACTCGAAGTGCCTTCTGTATTGTAACAAAAAAAAAAAAAAAGCGAAAATGAATTTTCCACTCGCCAATTCATCAACCATTGACAATTCAATTTATACATAAAAGTAGATATATCAATTCCCGTCTACTTGGAAGTAATATACACTGGCTTCTATCAGCGCGCTATAGCTGCTTCAATAATCTCCCCCAGGGACTAAAAATATATATTGTTCGACGAAGTATGTTCTTACAACAAGAGAACTTACCGTAAAGGCGTAAACAACGCTGGGGGGATCCTGGAAATTATCTCGCCGCGGGAGTGTATATCTCGTGTTTACACCTGCGCGTGCGTATACCCCGAGAAAGATCGGAATCGGCCAGTGCGCATGTATTCTTTTGAATCGACTTCGTTCCTCCGTACGGAAACAACTCCTCCACGGAATGAGCAAGATAATAATCCCCGCGTCACGGGACGAACAATCTTCTCTCGGAAAAATAGTTTTTAGCGTATTATACACTTATTGCAGGCGTTATGCGCAAAAGACACTGCGTTTTTCCCGTCGCGATGCGTCAACTCTCCGGCAGCCACTGTGTGCGTGTACCTACACAAACAGTCTCGAACGACTACTGACAGACAGTCGAATTTGGTAAGTCTATATCCTACGACGCCGCGCGGTCTGATGTTCACTCACGCGCCGCTGGTCGTCGGGACGCTGCGCTGCTGTGCAAATATGTATCGAAAAAGTAGAGTTGATTTGAATTCGTGAAATAGATCACGTGCGCAAAATTCTGCTCCTTTTTTTATGCTTTCGTTTAGGCTTACTTATACCGTGCGCGCGTTGAAAAAACAACAGGTTCTTGATTTACATAGCCTCCCGCTAGCCTTTTAAACGCCAAGCATGCCTTCGTTAACGGTGTTAATTCAATTTTCAAATATCGTTGCGCAATGAGGTTTAATAATGCGCTTATACCATATATAACATATATGTTATGACCGTTTGTATATTTTTATGTAGAACCTGATAAATGTTTTTTTCTTCTTATTTACTTTCTGTCACGCGTCTTCTTTGTTTGCAATCTAATTTTATATCCAAGATGTATCCGATAACAGTAAAGAAAAAAAAGGCGCAGTATACATTCTATTTTCGACTTAATTTAATCACGTGTCTCTTTCACTTCTACGGGCTAAAATTTTCAAGTTTCTCGACGCCAGCATATCCGCCTCATTTCTTTCTCGCCTATATATACCAACCGGTTATTTACATCGCCACAACAAAGCTATACACCTCTCTCACGAGCTTATGGTAATATTCCTTCAATTTTCCGGCAGCGACATTTTGAAAAGAGAGTAGACAAGCAATTAGAAATCGGCCGCGACTTTCGTCACTGCAGCGACGCACGCGCTCAGGCGTATATACACATATACAGTTGGAATAGCCAATCGCGAGAGACGCCTCGAGTGACAATTAGCCAGCTGCATGCAGGCACAGCCGCGTCTACTGTACGTTTCGCCGATGCACACTGACGTAACTCATATATGCGAATGTGTGTGTGTGGTTCCCCGCGTGCTGCAGACTCCGACCGCATGACGGCTTTGTGTATTTTTATATATGCAGCGCGTCGCCGGCTGTTGTATAGGCATATATTATGCCCGTTTTGTTTCTATACAATGCGCCGCGTTATCTAATGTGTGATGAGGTCGTCTTTCGTGCGTAGGTGGATTTTTGATCGATTGGGATTCCCTGATCGGCTGATGCAGCGATGTTTCCTGGGGAGGAAACGTTAGTTGGGTTGGTATGAGGTAAATTAGGTGTAATGTGCGTAATTTGGCGCGAAAATTATTCTTACGAATTTTGCAAC
The DNA here is from genome assembly GCA_030522985.1 of Torymus sinensis. Taxonomy (NCBI): domain Eukaryota; kingdom Metazoa; phylum Arthropoda; class Insecta; order Hymenoptera; family Torymidae; genus Torymus; species Torymus sinensis. Next base: position 6,985 of record JAPYZP010004481.1, read on the forward strand.
TTTCATGTGTAATGTTATCGTATATTTATCTGTTTTTACTAGCATCTTTTTTATTGTATAATATCATACATAGCTTATTACTTTGCATCACAAACGATGAATTGATTCATTCTAAAAGCGCAAGAAGAAAGCAAATAATGTCTTCTCCCACCTCTTCAAGACTGTAGAGAAAGAACAAAAAAACAATCAAGCGACCCCAGTAAACACTGTCATAAAAGATATATCTTATTAGCATCTGAAAGACATCTTTAAGAACTTTCTATCTTAAAGATGCCTTTTAGATGGTAATAAGACATCTGTTTACTGGGGAATCAAAAATCTCTAAACCCAACAAACTTGGAATTCCCGCGAAAGCTATGATGTATGTATATCTTACATATGTACCAGCCGCAACCGAACTTCACCTCTATATCTCGGATACAGGCGTATACCTTATATAGTACCTATGCACACACATCACCTGGGCCGCCTTCGTGTTCTCGCGAGGCGCGGAATTCAAAATCGATCTCGCATGATCAGCTGCATTATAGGGCGTGCGCGCTTCGCCGGCGGCAGTCAAGGTCGCCGCGTCTGCCACTACCAGCAGCAGCAGCAGCAGCAGCAGCCAGCGTCGGAGAGCCAAGCAATTTCGCCTGGAAGTGGATTATACATAGTCTCGCGTGTCTGTGTGCACATATGTGTGCGTAGTATACTTGTGCCAAGAGACCGGCGAATTGCATCTCAGCTATACCTATAGGCGCATCGCATGCGCGGCCCGCACGCCTACGCTATCCGTATATTTCTGTCTGTGTGTGTCGTCTTTTTATTTTTACTTTACTTCTGGCTGCTGGGGGAGGGGGGTGGATTCGTTTCGGAATTGCGAATCGTGCTCTAATTTTCGACAAAGTCGATTATTGATTTCGAGAAGCATGATTAATTACTTGTATCGCCGTGATTATGGTTATAAAGTAATTGTAACTTGATGATGAATTTTATTGGCTCTTCTTTTTAGTTTTTGTGGAATTGAATTTGCGTACAGACAATTTTGGGAAATGTTGGGTTAAAGGTTTATCGCGTATACGTTTAATTTTTAGCCTTAAGACTAGGTTGAAAAAAGCTTTGAAGATATTGATTTTTCTAAGTAGTATTTAGTGAATTTCCTACTTTTCTAAAGAATATGGATACTTAGTTGCAAGTAACAATCTCGATCAAACAGCAGAAATCGGCAACCCCGACTTTGAGAGTATATTTTTATGTCTTTTCAACCTTTTAAAGGAATCAACATTTTTTAATTTTCAAAAAACCAAATAAAGCTCTTTCTTTCTAGTTTTAATTTCTATTTTTTAAACTTTCTGTAAGACATTTTTGGGCTAAATGAAGATTTAAAGAGGAAGACCATTTTCTTCAAAAATTTCAACCTTTAAAAAAAATGTGTTACACAAAGACGTTTTTAATTGTACAAGATTTTTTTCGTATTACTTTGTGATATAAGAAAGAAGAAAAACCACGCCTTCAAAAAAAATTTTGATCTATTTTGAGGCCTAAATGAAACTTTTTTGTGAAATTCCTCATTTATGCTCAAGCCTATTTTAACCAGATTTAATGCTAAAAGCGTGACGTTATTATCGGGGTTCCTAGCTAATTTTTAGCTAAATGACAACCGTATTCTGAAAATCTATCTAACTTATAGCAGATTTCCCCTGTTTCTTCGGTCTTCATGGATCTAGTCAAATTTAAACGTGGACTCACGGTAAGGTGGGTTGATTCCGGGATTTTTTGTCATCTGCATAGTCGTAATGTCAGAAATTGTTACACTCGCGTTTTTCTGTGAACTCTGCATACATAGTCAAGTTAAGCCACAAGACTTCTTTGTCACCGTGACTTAGCATAGTAAATCCAAATGAAAATATTAACTTTCGTGGTATATTTTGCGACAGGGGCATAAAAGCGATGACACGCGCGCGAAGTGAGTGCGAAAAGCATGAGTTGCGCTCGTGTTTGAAACAAGATTTATGATACAATTATTCTGATTATGTCTATAATATTATTCCATATTCGAAATATTGAGAATAAATGATAATTGACGTTGAGATAGTAATAGGTCATAATTTAATGTATTACATCTGTATTACGTACTATCATGGATATCTTCCCTTGACATAATTTTACTTCATTTTTATAGATGGGATAAAAAAAATGTCCTCTTTAATCATTCATTAACAATGTTTTGCCTACTTTTGATAAGAATATATGTATATGTCCCTTTATTATATACTGTTTCATTAAACATAGAGGAGAGTTGTCCAGTGGTGAGCAATTGCTGCACTGAGAGAAGAATTTCACAATAGTTAATACACTAGCTTATTTGAAACGTAAAATTTAAGTATACTTACTGTTAATAGGGTGGATGTATCTGTGCCCGTCCATCTAAGACCAATTACCGACCACTTTTTCTTCTGCGATTAACGAGCCATTGCGAAGTAAATAACTGGTATTCTAGGATACCATGTTTATTAATTTAGAAAATTTTATTTTTAAGTACATTTAAACAAAAATGGTCGATAACTGGGTGTGGCCGGTTACAGGTGCAACCATCGTTAAAATCGGTCGATTCTGTGCAAGGCTACGTGAATTTGAAAATGGCAAAAAATGACCAAAGATGAGCGATTTTTCCCAAACCCACGGGTTCTTAATTTTTAAGATTTTGGTCATTTTTTGCCATTTTCAAATTCGCGTATTTTCCACAGAATCAACCGATTTTAATGATTCACATCTTAAGGACGCTCTCCGAGAAAACGATTTTCTTGTGATTTTCCTGAAACTTGCAGAAAACGTTTGATTTTGTGTCCTTAGTAAATGCTTCAAAGCCCCACGTCCATAACGGTATTCAAGATAAAAATATTTGACTTTAAAGTTTCAGCGCTAACACAGGATCCCTATCTCAGCTCGTTGAAAAAATTCATTCTAATTTACTGTAAAAAAAGTTTTCTTTGTATTTTTTTTTTGAACCGTAAGGCATAAAACTAGAAATCAAGAGGAATAACATGATATAATTTTCAATATAGCGAGCGATATTAATTTCAGAGACATAGTAACATAAAGAAAAACTCCATGGTATTTGTATATCTATATATAGTCACACCGTGCGAGTGCTATTTATTTAAATATCATATTGATACCTTTAATCTTACACTGACTTTTTTTTTTTATTTTTGGAGTAGTGTATAGAGACTCATGAAGGGTTTACAACATAAATAATATTTTTAAATCACAATTTTTGCGATATTGATGAATTGGGGTCGGAGAACGTCCTTAAATCAAAGCTCTATTTTTCAACTTTAATCGCTTTTTTGTGGAATTTGGGTTGGTCTTTTCAATAGCTTGTTATTGGTTAATCATAAATGACTACTTTTCATCCTTTTTTTCCATGTTAAATTTTCATAAGAAAAATTAAAAGTGCTGTAAAAAATGATACCACTCAATTGGCATGGAACACACGTTTTTTCATGTTTTGTATAAGATTCAAAAAACGAGAAAAACTTTGTCTGGTAAGTGTGCAGTCAAAAAAAAGTTTCCTTATTTTTGGCGACGAAAAATTCCTCATAGGTACACATAAATCCTGCGGCCTGGTAAAACAGCAGTATGTACGATCTGTCCCATATTCGTATATAAGCTTCTCGTTGGCAACGCTATTGCCCATATTTAGCTTCTATCATACATACACATTGATTTCTGATGATAATTTTTTTCACGCGGGATATTTACAATAATCATCAACGCAAACTCACTTAATCGTTCTAATTTTCGGCATCGTATGACCAAAAACCACTCGTATACACGCCTGTCGCGTTCCTTCCTTCAACGCCGTCTATATTTGAGTACTATCTCTCCCTCACGCACACACGCATGCGTATATACTCGTATACTGGTATAGTATTTGCGAGGCGCAGTGAGTCAGTCGCTTTTTCAGACGTCGGAATACGCCCGTGCCTTAGTAAAGTAACGTATAAAAATTAATCCTCAAAAAGCGTCAATCGCCGATTTGTGCGCGTCAAATCGCGACAAAGGATTTCAGATAAATATTGAATTTTTATAGCCAGTCGTTAATTGATAATGTTTTTTGCCAGACGCCTCATAATCCGCTGTTTCACGGCATAAAGCGAATAAAATTCCGCAGTGCGATTTTCTGAAAGGACGAGTTTTTGTGTGATTTTCTGCAATATAAAGATAACAAGAAAAGCAAACGGTTCGTCTATAATGCATTGGTGCACAATGTTTCAAGTGTCAATTGTGACGTTCATAAACACCGAATAAAAATGCTATAATATATGCACGATATATATAGTTATTCCCTCTTTCAAAATAAAGCACGAGTATATATATTCAGTGTCTCCGCATAAATTTGTAAATCGTGAATAATCGTTATTCACTCGACATGCATGAATGAATGCAGCGTTTTTGTTAATAATTATTAGCTTATCCAATAAGATGTGATTATATTGTCATTACCTACTCCTCTCCCCTCCCTCCGCGAACGGCAAAAAGGTTGATTGACAATTAATTACATTTGTCATAGCGTTAAATGCCCTAATGGGCCGTGTACAACAGCCTAATTGTCCTAGACAAAGCGACGGCTAATAAACGGCGCGCAGCATTACCGGCCGACGAGTATGTATCAAAGCTCCGCTTTACAAGCTTTCGTGTATGCGCTTATCCGACGAATTCACACCGACTCGCGTCGACATCTATCGTCTCGACAGCGAACCGCCACGTGGCCGCGTGTTCGCTGGATAAAATCGTGACGGTGGCGCTGGGCGCACTTTGTCGGGTGATAGCAAGAACATCCTATCTCGCGTAAGAACGTCCTATCTCGGCTCGGCGCGTAAGAACGTCCTGTCCTGACTCAACGTCTACATGCAGAGCACCCGAGATAGGACGTTTTTACGCGCCGAGACAGGATGTTCTTACGCGCCGAGCTGATACAGGACGTTCTTACGCGCCGAGCTGAGATAGGACGTTTTTACGCGCTCGGCCGAGATAGTAGGATCTTCTTGCTCCCACCCGCCGACTTGTTGTTGTTCGTTTTTCCATCACCTGTCGCCGTCAGTCGCCGCGTCACGTTATACATGTTTAGCCCACTTTTGTAAACGATTGGTCATATATAATTCCATCCTCGTCCCTCTCCAGTGACTCGTTCACTGTAAGCTTCTCTCTCTCTGTGTCTCTTTTTTTCGCGCGCACATCACAATCACTTTTAGTCGACTCGAATGCCGAGGCGCACTGTCCTACACAGTTGATGGTAGCGGCTCGCGGGCGCTGGGAGTTGGCCGTATAGTCGCTGTGTTGCAAGTGTCAGTAGTAGAGGAGAAAGTTTTTTCTTCGCTTCACTTTACTGCGCTCCGTGCATCAGTGTTGTCGTCAGTTTATACGTGACTTTTTGGACCCGTCCTGGGGATTATCGTGAAAGATGGACGAGGAAAAAATGTGGCAGGACTTTTACTACAAGATCGTCGAGGAAACTGAGCGAAAGCAGAAGGAGCAACAGGAGCAAACCAGCCACGAGGCCAGGTAAATATAAGCGTGACGTTACGCGCCTTGCGTATAGCCTACTTATATAGTGTGACAAAATTTCGCTCCGCTGTGATTTAATATTATAATATAGGTAGTGTATATATAGTTCTTCTGGAGGTTCGCCGATTTGTTATTCTGTGTACACACGCACAGAATATCGTTACTAATTTTCCATTCTGTGTTGCAGCTTACTCAATGTCCACCTAATTAACAATAATCGCTATAACATTCACAAACTCTTCTATGATGGGTAAATATCGCTTATAACGTACAAGTACAACACGTATATGTATATATTGCAACCTGTGGCTTCGGCGCATGAATCATGATGCGCGCGTCGCCGCGGACCGGCGAATTTAAAATCCTCTGGCGCGTGTACTTATTAAACGTTACAGTGTATATATATTGCATCTCGTTGTCGAATTATAATATCCCGTATAAGATACGATGATGCGTTCGAGAGTGCGAGTTATTTTGGTGTTTGAGTCATGCACGGTGTTTCCTCGGTGAAAGGTCTTGCTATATATATATATGAGCGCGCGAGCGCGCGTCATCCTCGATACCGGGAACAAGATATGTACACAGAAGTGCGGCGCGCACATTATATACGACTTTGTCGCATAGACGTTGGGTTGGTGTGCGTGCGTTTGAGACGCGCGGGATGAACGTGACGGTAATTAATGTTCCGCGTGCTATCTTGTGTATTAATGTTATGACAGTATCAAGGATTTATGCACAGTCGCTGTGTGTGTATACAGTGTCGGCTCGTAAAGTCGTATTGCGAGCTCGTAGGTACTTCATTGTTTTACGTTCTCGTAATTATACGGTCTGACGGGTTTCAGCGCGTTTTACCGCCGCTTTTAGAGCGATTTTTATAACTTAATTAAGACGGGAACTTTGTGTTGGTTACGAAAATCGCCGGAAACGCGTAATTATTTCCAAGAGAAGCCGCCTGTATGCAAAGTAGTTTGTTAGAAACCTGCATTATCGGCAATGCTCGATGCTTAACAGCTTATATTATGTGATACTTCTAGAATTACTATTTTCTTTCCGAATTACAAAGATCAAACGTGTTTATTATTTATTAAAGATTAAAAGAGATTATTTATTAACAGTGAATAGCTGTGTGTATATGAAATTTAATTAAAATAGAAAAATATACAGTTTTTATCCTGTATGTATACATATATATACTTTGTACTTCCGGTTGAGTATGCGCATAAGTAGATGCATGTCGGGTGGAGTGAGGCATGCTTTGTTTGGAAACTTCTATACTTAAAAAAGTATGTTGATGTATTTACTAATTTGATTGATGATGCAACGCAATTATAATCTATGTTTTCGCTTTAGTGGTACCGTAACTTGTATCGAACTAACTAATTTGTACATTGGATGTAATAAAAATTTCCAACAACAGAATGAAGTGCATTTCGTCGAAATCGTTATTCCCTTAATTGTCCTTCCTCTGATACATACTTAATTTGATCCTAAAATTAAAATAATTGTTTAATTTCATTTATTTCGATTGAATTTAACAAATCGTCGATTTTCAGCAAAATGCTAGCAACATAGAAGAAGTAAAAATAATGTTTCAATATAAATAAATTATATCCTACGAATTAAGGCAATTAAATTTTAAAAATTATTTTACGAGGAATTTATATCTAAATAGTTAATATATAATGTAAGTGAAAGTCGTTTTCTATAAGACATGAACGCTATGGGGTAGTTACTATGGTAATAAATATGTTATTAATTAGATTAGTATTCATATATAAATGCAGTGTTGCTGATTTAATATCATTTGTTTTGATTTAAAACACCGATACGAAACTAAAAACTCGATTAACTCGAAATTATGAAAAGTGGCGATATGTGGTTATTTCGGGAATCCACAGATATGAATGGCAGCTTTAATGTATTTATAAAATTTTTAAAGTTCTCTAAATATTAAATTGAGGTACCTATAATAAAATCAGTATGAAGCTGAATGTTACATTTTCGCTTTTGAATTTTTATTTCAAAGATGATTAAACAGTTTTTATTTCCTGGATTTTATTACAGAAGCGACGGTGTATTAGTTAAATTTTATATTTTTAGGCAATAAAATAATTTATTGATACTTATTAATTTATTTATTTCTGTATCAACTCCTAAACTGTGTCGCAATAATTAATGCATTAATATTGAAACTGCTGAATCTTTTTATATCTTTATCTTTTTACGGAATTTGTCCGCAATGAAAACATTATTACTACTTATTACTGAGATTCAACACTTACATATTCACCTTTAAACTTTTCAGCCGACATATCGGCACTATTTTTTTTATTGTTTTTTTTTTTATCATTTTATTTATATCCTTAAAGTTTTTGCATTTTGAGGTAGTAAAAGACTTAAACTTATAATCGAATAGGATTTGTTGTCAATCCGTAATTGTTTATAATTTCTATGAACAAATACTTATACGCCGAAAAAAACGTATTTTCTTGAATTTAACAAAATCTAAAACGTATTCACGAATCTCTCATGCACGATCGCCCACTTCTTACAATTTCCACCGCTTATCAGTGATCTTAATTTAGCGCAACTCTCATCTCTTTGCTCTATATAATCGCATCAGCATCGCGACTCGCCGCGGCGTTTACTTCATCAGACAGGAAAAAAAAGACGCAGGTAAGGGATATATCCATTGCGACGTGCTTGCCCCGAAAAATCACGTGACGATCTCACGCCGCGGCTCTCTGCTTTAATATACGAGGCTTTGTAATATAGAAATATATATGAATGGCGACTGCACAGGTGGCTGCGTCATTCGCGGCTGCGCGGCGGACCGGCGAGTACGTCTAATAGATATACGTTCATGGTCCTCGGGGAGTAATTGTAGCGTGCAGTAGTGGTAGTAGTGGTAGTGTGGTCCGAAGATTACAAAAGTTTTTTTTTGGAAAGGTGGTGCATGCAGCGAGATGCAAAAGCTGGCATATTCTTTGACTAATACGCTTGTAACAACTCTTCGCACGTAATTATTTTCATTTGGTTTCTTATAAGATTTGGCTTAATGGAATGCGACGGCTACGAGCGTCTCTACCAACTTGATATATATTCATGTATATATAAGTGAATTTCGCGTTTCTTTTTTAGTCGGGCATTGGGGTTTGAATGTATTTGCAATGACTAATTATATGAATGTTCAGTTTGAAAATTTAGTATGATTCAAGATAAATATAACTGCAATCAGCCGAGGCATGTAAATTTAAAAAGGCTTATTGGAAAAGCGAATAATTAATTCTCTGGAGTCACCTGCCTTTTATAAGTATCCGTTTTTATTAAATATAAATCTAATTTAATTTTATATAAAAAAAGGTTAATTTTCCATTATAGTAGTATCTTTAGCTTAACTTCTTCAAAAAATCTATAACGCAATTGCGTTATAACAAGAAATCTCTTTATTTCAATTATATAACACATAATTCCATTTCAAAACGTAGAAACGAGGTTTGAAAAATATCATTATAACACGGTCTGATGAAAAAGCATTGAATAATACAGCTGAAAAATAATTTTGCCTATATATATCTCACAATTAAGGCTTATTTCATTACCTTTGATTCGCGAATATTCTCTATAATTATAACTAAGAACAATAAAATAAATTTATTTACAAATGTTTCATGGCGACGAGTCAGTAAACAGAATCAATCGCATATAAATAATAAATCAAAAGTGTCTATATAATTTCCTTATTAAAAATCATTTATGCGCGAACGTTATACATTTCCGAACACATATATAATTATACATTATCCTCGCGATCTTATTCATCCCCTCGTCATTGAAAATGATTTAGCAGTAAAAAGACCGCGGAAAATTATAAATCATGCGCGGCGCAGATCTCGTCATATAATAATCGTAGCGTCTCGAGATTGCCTTTGATTACACGAAAACATCCTATATAACTCGCGGCGCGCACTTACGAAAGAATGCGCTTGATTGGACTAGAAAACCCAGCAAACATATAAGCCTCTCTCTCTCTCTTTTATTTTCCGCTCCATACTTACAGCACATTTCCCTTAAAATTACGCACAGGCGCAAGGGCGTTAAAAAGTTGGTAGAGTCGTAGACGCTTGCGGAACGTGCGCGGCGCATCGTTAAGCAGACGCATACTATATATATATACATACCTAGATGCCTCTGCACGTGTGTTTGTGTGTGAGTGTGTGAGTGGGACTTTTAACGAGTTGGCGGTATAACCAAGTGCCTGGTCGGGCGTCGTTCCCGCGTGTTGTTTGAACAAGGATCCAGGAGGAGGACGGCGGCTTCTTCGAGAAGCTCGGCACTCGGCTGGCTGAGAAGGCGCAAGCACAGCAGCTCGAGGAAAGTTTGCCGCCGGTCGGGGATGAGGCGGAGGAGCAGCAGCCGACAGGGGATGAGGTGCAAGGGGATGAGGAGGAGGAGGCGACGAGATGCGAGGTGCTGCTGGAGGAGGGAGGAGAAGCCGGGCTCGACTTGTGCGTGGCCGAGAAGCGCGAGGCGCTTTACGCGGCGAAGGAGAGCAATTTGCAGAGGCAGCCCAGTCGGCCCGCAGAGACAGACAGCGAGTCCGAGGAGCACGAGACTGTCCTCGACCTTCTCGCCGAGTCGCTGGGCCTGAATGTGAGTATGGGGCAGAGATATGCGCGATTTGACCCCAGCGCGGGCCATCAATGATTAATTATAGTTTTTTTTTTATGATATGGGAGCGAACGCTTGCGCTTGTGGTTCGCGTTCAAGGTGAATTGAGCGATTATTCGTATCGGATGATATAGCATGTATATGCCAAGTCGATGTATTTTATTTGGCGCAGTTTTATCGCATAAGAGGCGCGAAGTTTCGGATTTACTGTGCAATAAGAATAGGATAAATTATTTTTAGCCAAATGTATCTGAAGGAAATAAATTTCGTCGGCTGGAAGTAAGAAGGAGTTATGTCAAGCAAGCGTTGTAAAAGGTACTATTTCAAGCGAACGCTGTAACAGGTGCTATTTCAAGCGAATATTTTAATATTTGGAGTACTTGTATTTTTAAAAATTAATTTTCAATTAGTTTGTCTTATTAAATTACATACAATTTACCTTTTTATCTGCAGAATAAAAGGTGAGGCTTTATTATACGCATACATATTAGAAATTATTTTTTAATTTTGACTCGGTGGCTTGTAACAGAGATGAATCTCTGCTTTTAAGACACAAAGTAATCTTG
>JAPYZP010004482.1:0-10207 GCA_030522985.1 Torymus sinensis
CAAGAAAAAATTTATAGCAGAGGTGTGCCTCAACATTTTTTTTTCGTCGTTTTTGTGACCGGATAAGGAGACATTTTCGGGGGAATTGCACATATATCAATAAATATCGTAGAATATAGTTTATTAAATGAAAAATGAGTCTTGTAAAGCCGTTCAATTACAAGTATATAGTGATTTACCATCCACCATAATAGACAATTTACTTTTTCTTTTCTCTCGTTTAATATCATTTCGTCTCGGAAATAGCGAAGCATTCGAAGATGATCACCCCGCAACTTGACCGAGACGTGATTTGTCTTCTACAGACTTATTTCCCATTTAGAGCTCCCCATCCCCCATTCATTTGCACCGGAATACGGAAAGAGAGAGGGAAAGAGAGAGAGAGAGAGAGAGAGAGAGAGAAAGCCTCCCGAGATAGGATGTTCAATCTTTATTTAATTTAGCGCCACGTTGTGCCATCTCTTCCCTCGAAGAGTTTTATTGCTTCGGTTTTCGCTCTTGACGCTGTGTGACCTCGGCAGAGCCATTTCATTAAATATAAATCACGGTCTTTAAATATACTATCGAGAATAAATTATTGACATTACGGCGAATATCCGCACTGTGGGAACAATCCAATAAAAATATTGTCATTGAATTGAAAAAACCATATGGAAAAAAAGCACCTACTGCTGCAATAACTCAAAACGAAAACGCCCCGCCCATAATTAAAAAATTCTCATAAAACGCGCGTAAGGTTAATGTAACCCGGCCAATATACGTCGATGGGAAAGCTTTCGCGCGCCAGCGCGAGAAAAGGACGCACGGGTATAATCGTGGGGGGCCCGATAGAAATAAGAGGGGAGGGGAGAGCGGCGGTAGTGTAAAAAAGGAATAAGACAAACACAAGGGAGAACGAGGCAATCGGATATATAGAAGGAGCGGGATCGCGCGGGCGCGCGTGCGCGAGAAATAAAAGAGAGAGAGAGAGAGACGAAGCGATCAGTAAGAGAGAGTATTGCAGCCGGTATAGCTATATACACCCGCAACACTTTGCTGCGCGCGCTCTATGGGCTATGGATCCAATGTGCAGCCGAGCCGAACGCAGCTAATTCGGAACGTGCGACGACTTGGAATATCGAAAAGCACGCGCTCGCGCGCACGGCTCTCGCACCCGCGACTCTGTGTGTATATAATGCGGGCAAAGCTCGTAATACGAGAACTCGCTTAAACACCGATTTTCATATATATACAAGCGGGGCGTGCACGTGTGTCCATCGCTTTGCCGCGCATCGCCGCGCGTGCTACGCCAAAGTTCGAACGCGCGCACTTTTTCAACGGTGGAGAGGGAGAGAGTGAGAGGATAAATTGCGCGAGGCTCGCGCGCATTAATGCCGCGTGTCTGTTACTGTCGGCGAGTTTGTCATTTTTCAAGGAGCCCGCTCGCGGCTTCTCGCGCGTTCCGGGATTTATTGGCTATATGGGGTGTGTGTATATCGTTGAAGTGGCTCCAGGTTTTTCTAAGTATTGGGGGGAGCTGTTTAGTTTCGAGGGGAGTTTATTGCGGGGAAATAGAGGCACGCGGAGGTTTGTTGGTAACTGAGTTATTTTTAAAATTTTGGTATCAGATGGGTTCGTGGGAAAATACGAATGTCTCTTATTTCGGACGAAAAATAATATCGATATGTTGCGATGTGGAACGCGAGATGAAAGGTGGAGATGGAGGTTGCAGCGCTGAAATCAAGGAACACTTTTACGTCGATACATGTATATGAATGGGTCAAGGTGGAAAAATTCTTGTTGTTTTCGGTATATTTCAAAAGTAACTGATATGTTTACAAAAGGAAACATCGATATCTGTTCTTTAACTGAGCTGAAAAAACAAAATACTTTTTGCTTATTTTTAAAACACACACGATGTTTACTTTCAAAAACAGACGTATACCGCCCCCCCCCCCTCTATAAAAATGTTATTTTCATCGAATATGGAGCCTGTAAGGTTTTATTTTATTGGCTTTTGCTTTAATGTTCAAAGATTTTTATATGTTTATTATACATACATATATTTTTCCGTGAACTGCATAGTTCATGCAATAAAATTTTTTACTTCTGTAAACATAAAATATTTGCTACCCACGACTGCTACAGGAATTTAATTTTCTTAGGTATGCTCTCATATTAAATCCGAAACTTTGAAAAATCCAAAACGTATATAAAAATATATATTTAGGGGAGGTCGGGGCAAGTTGACATGCAGGATAAGGTTGGCCAAATACTAATAACTCGTGATTGAAAGCTGGAAAGTATTATGCGCCGTGGAAAGACGCAAGTTTGATTTTTTTTTTATACTTATGTCCGAGTTTTCGTTGCAGTTTTGGGAAACGTGCTAGTCTTCTTAAAGAGGCCAAAAAAACGCGATAGTCTTGGTAGGTCAAATAGTCGGCCAACTCTACTAAACGTATATGTTACACATTAAATATTATTCCCACAAACTGCATCGCTTTTCTGCTACCATGAATACCATACAGGGAAAAATCAAAGTTCGCCCCGCTGTAATAAGTGCGCGCTCGCGCGAAATAAAGAAAATTCCTGGCGGTCTTCATTAAAAAACTAACAGCCCTTAAGTACCCATCATTTTATATCTTGAAAAACTCCGATGCGAGCGCGAATTTCGCGAAAACTTCCGTCCGTCCGCTATCTCTCCGGGGCTACGGAGCGAGGGCGAAAAAAGGGGCGCGGACGACGGAGGGATTTCAAAGCGGGCGCGCGCTCGCACGACTCGGCGCTCGTCGTTATATTCATGAGAGGGGAAGGGAAAAAAAAGAGAAGCGAACTGATTCCTTACACTCTCGAGTTGCGCGAGCTTCCCTTTGAACTTTTAATAGCAATCTCGACCGAGAGGTAACTCGCGCTACTCCCGAGAATATATATATACGCGAAGAGAGAGAGAGAGAGGGTGAGAGGCGAGAGCAGCCCGTCAACTCGAGCGAGCACCGATGCATATTTTGCACGTACTCGCTCGCTCACAAAGTCCTGCCCTTTTGATTCTCGATATCAAGACCTGGAAATCAATTCTTCCCTGTGTGCTGTGCCCTTTTTCTGTGAATTTGCCTTTGCCGGTTTATTGTATGGACTCTGTGGATACAAGCAGAATCCTTTGAGATCGAATTCCTTCCCTTTTTTCATTCCCTTCCTGATCGTGTTACCTTACACTTATTATACCGCAATCTCTTCCTTTTTTTCACCCTTAATGTAACCCGATAATATTTTTCTTTTAGTTTTTTTTTTGCCTACATAAAACTTTTATATTCAAAGTAATATTTTTCTAAAGATTCGCATATATATTTTAAAATATATTCAAGCGCGACTCCGTAAAATCAAATTATTCAATTTCCACTGGATAAAGCACGACTTTGAACATAATCTCTTTCATTCTTCCTGATGCAAAAATTACGACGAAAAAGTATATATATGTACACTACCGGCCGACATTTTCTCGAAAAAATTCACCGATATTAAAAAGAGAAAAGAACGGAAACACGGCAGTGAATATGGTAAACTGCGCACCATAAAATCTCTCTCCGCGCGCACACATATACTCGTGTACATAAATTTTTTCTCTCTCTCTTGCTGCCCTCTCTCTTTCACTCTCTCTCTCTCCTCTCGCAAAAAGTGCGCACGCGAGTATCCGCAAAACGCGCGGAAAGAAAAACGGCGACAGTCCGTGAGCTACGCCCACTTGACGAATTCCGCGCAACGGCACGACGGCAGCAGCGGCGGCGGCGGCAGTGGCGGGCGCACGATTCCAGAAAAGAGTTAACGCTCTTCACTTATTACTCGTCTCTTTTTCCCTCCCAACTTCTCGCATATTCCGCCGCGTGCACTCAAGCGCCCCCCGCACGCCCGCACACCTATATGTTCTCCTCTCTGCCTTTCTCTCTCAGCCACACATACACACACCCACACACACACGTAGACATGTAGCCGCTCGAGTCGTAAAGTTTCGCATGCTTTTAGAGAGAAAGCGCCTCGGCGTTTACGAGAGGATAAAGGGCGGGAGAAATTGAAGGCTCGCGCATACGAATCGCCGTTTGTCTAAGTTTCTCTCCCCGCCCGCGCTCAACTTTTAGATATTTTCTATTCTTCGTCCGCTCGGCGCTCTCGTAGCTCGGTTCTTTTTCCTTGCCTTTTTTCCCAACGGGTAGAGAGGGGGGAGTTCGGGGATGAACTGCTAGGCTAGGTGCGCCGAGGTCTTAGAGTTTGAGCGCCAGCGCGCGCGAAGATTTTCCCCGGCTGAGCCCGCGTACAAGATCGTTGGGTGCAGGGGGAGGAGAACGCACGCGAGAAGGAATTTTTCCGAACGCCGTGCACGCGGCGATGCAGCCGGTAACCTAATTGAATGGCTGTTGTTTCGGTTTTATTGGGGAGCTTCGTTCCGGGCGGATACAACCGTTTCTGAGTACATTGGCGCGGGAGGTTCTAGCTTTTCGTCGTCGATTCTGTTGCCAAATGAACACGATTTTCGAAAATATTTCTAGTTCTCACATATAGGTATAAAATTGTATATTACCAAGTACAATTATGCAAAACAAATATACTGTCTCACAGATATTATCTTTTATATTAGAATACAACCAAGTTATTGAAGGAATTCACGTGACAAATTAAAACTGATTTGAATATATGGAATAGTATGAAAACATTTTTATAATATTAAATTAGTAGGGCAAACGAAAGACACTTGAGTAGATCCATTTTGTAATTATATTTTCCTCTTGAAATGATGTAATATGTAAATTAAAAATGAAATTTTCTTATTTCTGTTTCAGGTACGTACGCCTTGATGTTAATGAATCTTAAGGGATTTCACCGTCTGCCCGCTCAACTGGAGCGTTCGAGCTTCAAAGTCCGTAAAAGCGTAAGAATAATTTAAAGTTAGCGAGTCGAACGGAAATTATCAATTCATCAATGGGTATAATTAAACGCTGCTGATTTAAAGGACAGAAAATATTCAGCAAGTAATCTCCTTAGAGAATCTTTCATCATAAAGAATTTATAAGCATTTTATTTTTTGTTACAACTAACGCTAAAGTAAGTAAACAGGGTATAACACAGCTTATAGAAGAAAGAAATTTACAGAAATTATTTTATAAACTACATGTGCAGAATAATACGATTCATCGATTCCTTTAAAATTAAATAACTCGCTTTCTTTAATTCATGTAATATATTCTGAGAAAATTCAAATATAACAGAGCATTTATATTAAAGATCGAAATTCTGACCAGTCTTCTCATGATTAATTGTAGTTCATGTTCATCGTAAATTCGGCTACTTGACCCACGAATTCACAGAGACAAAAGCGAGGCGATCATCTACATATCCCTTCCCAAAATGATATAATAGCTTTCTCATATCGGTTCTTTGTGATGACAAAGGCGACATGCGTTTTTGAAGAGATCCGCTCAAATTCATATTTAAATAGTTTTATTTATCTAAATGATTTTTCTAGAAATCGATAACAAAGTAAAAAGTTAGTTTTGTGTTACTTCAATCACAAGTAGGGAAAAGAAAGTAAATTTCGAACTCGAAGAATGTCATGTTCCTTTTATTTACTCTATAGAAACGCTATTCAATCTCGTAAAGCTGAAATGACTGCCATTGGCGGCATTTTCAAACATACAAATGATGCCCGTCAAGAATTGATTCATACGGGGAAAGTATTGATTGGTACATAGATTAACTATTATATGAGGATTTAATTAAATATTCTACGTCTATTTTTCTCATCATTTTCTTTTCATTTATATATGATTATAAATAGCCAACATGATTTATTCCTCACAGACGGCCGAACCGAGGCCCTTAATTATAATAGAAACCAATATTTCAGCATAATATCAACGTTTAACCACCACCGGCAGCTTAAAACAATCAAGCCTCTGGAAAATCCCATTTTTCATTCGCACCCATTCCCAAATCCTCCCGACCGCAGCCTCACACCACCGCCGCACCTCTTCTTCACCTCTCCGCGCGTAAAGCATCGAGAAACATCTGCAGGTCGCTGGCGCGCTTGGCTGTGGCGGCGGCGGCGGCGGCGGCAATCGCCTCCCCCCGTCGATCGATTTAATTCGAGTGCGCGCCATTCCTTTCGCCTCGTTTATTTAATTAAGCCATCAGGCCGAGCTAGGAAGCGAGCGTTTCTCTCTCCTCTCGGGAGGGCAGCTGCCGAGATCAATGGTGAATCAATGGCCGACCAATAAGGGAGAGCGCGTACGTATAGGTACGTCGCGTGTATGACCCTCGTTAAGCCCGGGGAATCGCTAATGCGTCGTCTCGTCCTTCGCTATTATATGCCCTCCGAGCGAGTATGCGGCGCCGCGAGCAACGTTAAAGGCGCTCGCGCGCGGGATTCTATCTCTCGGTAGCATGCCATTGTCGGTTTGCATAACGAATTTTACGGGGATGCCGACGGAGTGAGATAGACGGAAGACTTAATTGAAGAACGGGGGGGACGATAATGCGATTTTTTTCGAGAAGCCCGGGGGAGATTGGAATCGAGGTGCCACGGGCGCGGGCTTATTATGCGTGTAAAATTATGATTGTTGCCGGGTTAATTAATCATCTAATGAATGAGAGCGCGGTGAGCTTATGTTTTCGAAAGGGCTTTGAGGGAGGATGCGACGGGAGAAGGATGAGAAAAGTGTCACTGATAAATGTTACGAGCGAGACTCGGGTTTTTTTTCGTTTTTTAATGAATGATTTACTGCGTTATTGGCAAGCACTCTACTCTAGATAAGCTTTCCCCTTTAAATAGATGCAAATCTTTGATGATAATTAGGAAAAATCTCATTTTATAAGCGACTATATTGATATATCTCTGTATTTGCGTCATATTGATAAATACAATGGTCAAGCCCATAGAAATAATCAGCTAAAGTACTCTAAAGCGTCATTTCAGTGTAAGACGTAGACCCAGTGATAGTCGTCGGCCCTCCCCGCTATTTTAATCATCTCTATTTCTATATAACACAAGATTAACTCTTTGTTGAAGCGAGGAATGAAAGACAAGCAGAAGAAAAGAAGTCGCGGAGATGAATATCTTAAAATGAAACCGAGAAGGAGAGAAGAAAAGGAGGCGCGGGGAGGGGGGAAGGTAGGGGGGAGAACTAATTCGTGCGTTTAGAGCTAAAGAGAATAGACTGAATGGGGCAATGAACGGAAATGAAAGAAGACAAAGCAAAGGTCCCGGATTGACTGAGGAGAGACGACAGTTTTGTCTCGAAACTTTCAGAGCTGATCCCATCTCTGTCTCCGTCTCCAGCTCTATCTCTCTCTCGCTCTTACTCTCAAAGAACGCCCAACGATTATTTTGCTACTCAAATGTCCAAAGCTCACGCTGCTGGCACAACAGATTACAATGACGCTCTTTTGCTCCCCTTACTCAGTTAAGATTTTAAGCTGATCGTCAACTTTTGATTTTGTAATGAAAGTTTTCGTTAATGGAAGTGTTTACAAAATCATCCTTAAACTTTATATAGAAGATTTTGAATGAGCTTGCGGAACGTTTAAATAGTCCTCTTTAACAAAAAGATCAAGTCAAATAATAAATTGTTATTTACGAAATTTTCTTTCGTCGTACAATTTTGTAACATGATAATTATTAGATGCTGATTCTGCATATTTAAAGCAATTTAAACTTACACCATATACTCTTTTTCATTATATTTTAATCTCAGATCTTCCACATAAAAACTAGCTTCACAGTTTATAAAATATTCCCGGTTCATAAAGTATTACCCACGTGCCCCCGAAAGAAAAAAAGCCGCACAATTAATATTCCCACCGTTTAAACTCTAAGCACGACAAATCTCAAGCTCTCACCCGGCCCATAAATCTTTCACTCTATATCCGCGGCAAGTCACTTAATCCTCAAAACAATCGCATAAATACATTCAAAGCCGCGCGCACGCTTTAGCGCAGCGGCGCACGCGCACAATATCTCAGCATCCCTCCCTTCGCGCAAACGTGCGGCCCGTAAAATTTCGGGAACGAGAAAAAATGCCTTTGCGGGCTCCCTCGCCCCCCGGACCTGGAGAAACCGTGTACACACTGCACACCCGCCTCAAGATGTCGTAATAAAGACGTACGTACGCTCGTGCCGCCTTATACGTCTCTCAGGGCGCCTTCATTTTTTCATATATATATATATAAGTATATATATACGTGGTAAACAGCCGTGGAACGGGCGCGCATCGCTTATTTAGCGCGCGGTCGGAATTTACGAATCCCAGCAGAGAGAGGGAGAGAGAGAGAGAGCGGCGGACGACGGACGGGAGGAAAAAGGCGAGCCTGAATGATGTAGGAGCGCGCGTGGGTGGGTCTGCGTGTGCATGCAGCGGCGGTGGCGGCGAATATTCAAGCGCGACGACAAATCTAAAACGTGCATGAGGCGACAGGGTGGATGGGTGCAGTCGTGCGTGCGCCCGCGCGCGCGCGTGTGTGTGTGGGTGACTCTATATGCGTGTCGACGAGCGGAAGAATAATGGTGCAGCTTGGTTGAGGTGGGATGGCTTCGTATTGAAATGTTAGACTACTTGATGATTTTGGGCTAGTTGAATCTTGTGTCCGCAAACCGTATTAGTATAGATCCTTGTAGTGGTCTTAAATTTTTATACGATGGAAGTTTCTTTTATATTTTAACTGTTTCGCGTAAAATATTATATCATATATTATTGCATCTTTTTAGCTCAAGCTTCCTTCATCAAAAACAGTGAATACCTTCCTACACCCCAAATTTAGTTCATCTACATGGCTTATATTTCAAATAGAATCGTACAGTCAAACGTTTCTCCTTACTTTTCAGTTAAAGACGCGAGTTTTCGTATAAATCAACCATTCTCCAACATCCTAAACGTCTCAAACTACATCATGAATATAAACCAAACATCTTGCAAATAACCGCGCGTGTCCATACGAGAACGCGTATATATACATGTATATATAACGGGCGGGAACCGCGGCACATATTCCCTGCAACTTTCTTTACAGCCGAGTCGGTCCGCAGGCGCGGCGCGCGCGGCCCAAGAGCCTATCTTCCCTCTTTCTCGACGCTCGCGCGCCGCGTTCTCGCCATTTCCGCGCCCTGAAACTTTAAAATCCTTGTCTGTTCTCCATCTCTCGAAGGGATTGCGCTCTCTCTCGGTTCTCCATTTTTGCACGCGCGCACACTCGCGAGACATAAGTTGTTTTTTAACGACTTCTCGCGAGCCGCCGCGCGGGCGCGCGCGTGGTAAAGTCGAGCTGCGTATACACTCGCTCGCTTTCCTTCTTCCTCGTGTTTTTCTTTCAGCGGCGGAGTGAATTATTTCGCGAAAAGCGTTTTTATTCCTTAGCGAGCCTTTGCGCGCCGGGTTAAACATTAAGGCCGGTCGGGGAATTTCTAATCGCGGAAGTATGAAGGGTCCTCTCCCTCCCTCTCTCGGTTGCTTTTTTGTCAATGTTTTGTTTTTGCTTAATGAATGGTTTATGGTGGGCACTTTTTTTCCTGAATTAAACGGCACTTTTTACTAATGAATTTACTTGGCTTTTTCATTAAAGTGGTTTCTTTTTTTTTATTCAAAATCAATATTTACTTTTATCCTGGTGTATGTTTACTTTATATTGTGTGTATAAAGTAAAATAACAATATATAACATCAAAAATACACCAGGATAAAAGTAAATAATAATAATAATAATAATAATAATAATTCATAGTATACTATGAATTTTGAAAAATAAAAAAAAAAGTTTTTATTTAATTTTGAAGTTTTTCACGAATCGCATAATTATCAAAATTGGTCATTCAATGTATTTCACTCTGATACCAATATATATGTGTGGTTTTAGTGAAAACTGACGTTGAAAGTTTTTTCCGAGCATTGCCTAGTATATACGATAGATCGCGAGTGAACGACTTTATTGTCCGAATGCTTGCAGGTATATTAACCTCCAGTGGCTTTTCATTCGACTGAACTTGATCGTTAATTAAGTTTCATACGAATATTGATAAACTTGTTACGTCGGAGTTTTTAAAATAAAACTCCTGACTAGTTGTTTTCTAAGAAAACGGTTTCTCACTTTTGAGTCTAGATAATTAAACCTAATAGCTCGGGATTGAGCCGATACTAACACTAGCTGGGAGGAGAAATGGGGCAGCAAATAGTCGAGTCGCGATTCTAATGTAA
>JAPYZP010004483.1:0-10428 GCA_030522985.1 Torymus sinensis
ATTTTTTTTTTAATTTTTGAATCGCGTTTTTTCGGAGAATACTTGATTTATTGACTTAAAACTTTAACCACTTATTAAGCTTACAGAAGACTATATTTGTTTAAAATTTCAAGATATTATCTTCATCTGTTTTTTAGAAAAAAATTTTTTTTTGAAAAAATTTTCGTTTTCATTGTCGCACGATAACAAGAGCAAAAATTATCCAATCGTCTTGAATTTGGCACAGAGATAGCTTTTTTATATCTTCTGATCGAGTTCGTTGCCCAAAAAAATCGGTCCATTACGAAAAAAGATATTTGAGATTAAAAATTTTTTTTTTTGTAATTTTTTAATCGCCATATCGGAGTCGAAGAATTTCACTATTACAAATCTTTCTCTTTGAGAAAGAAAAATTAATACTTTGTCATAAAATGATGCAATAATTTTAATTTTTATCATTAAAAATTAATTAAAGTAATCAGTAAATTTAGTTTAAGGAAGCTAAGTGCCAATGAATTGGCAGTGGTTTTATTTCGGGACCGTAGATCCTGTGATTTTACAAATTACCGTCGGTCCTGGTTCCTCGTCTAAGAGTCCCATCCTAGCTTTTCTGCCATGTTATTTTGTCGTTCGCCCGCTCTCATTCAAAACGTTTCCTTTCAGTAGTATTTTTCTCAACATCCAATGAGGCTTTTATTACGAGCATAAATGCTCCTGGTTAGCGTTCTTCTGCAGTTTAAAATTTTTAATGAATTATTGGAATTGGTAATAAATAATTCAGGCAATAAGGATTTTAATATTAAATATAAATAATCACAATGGTCTTATTTTTCCGTTTAATCGGATATATTATGACATGTTTTCTAAGTAAGCCAACCCTTCCGTGATATTAGATTATTTATTACTTATAATTGATTCTTTTGTTTTAAATATTTCTAAATAATGATGTCGATAAAAAAAAATAAAAATGCATTTTTATTAATTAATTCTCAATACTTTATTCATCACCGTCAATCACGTATCTTTTTATCATACAGTTATTATAAATCTTTCATCAACTCTAACAGAACCGCATATGGTACTATCGCATATATAACATTATAATTGAGCATCACCATGCTCTCTGCAAAGAATCAACCAATTTGCACAAAAATTCAAAACCTTTATGCCCATTCAATTACAAATTAATAATCTGTAGGCACATCATATAACATACTCAGAGCAGCGGAAATATGCAACTTCATCTTGCGCGACCACATAAATTTGACAGCAACCCTGACAAATGACTACTTCCTGCACGTTTTTCTCCCTGGATTCAAATACTCTCATAAACGTCACGTGGTCACATAAAAGATCTCGTAAATCTTCCCACGGTCGCTGGAAAAAACCACAAATCTTACGATTACGTGGGTGCATCTACATTTGGCTTAGTTTAGTTTCTTACTAACGTCTTTTACATCTATTATGTAGGACTTTTTCAGGTACAGTAGTGACCGTAACAACAGACGAACAATGAAAATGAAAATACAGCGTCAGTGCAAAGTAGGCTAGTAGGAATACGTAAATGTCAAGAAGTTCGATCTGCCACCATTTTAGGGGCACGGCTGGAGATTGCAAAAGTTTTCCACCGGGTCGAATCACGTACTTGATTCAGTACGTCGACTCTTCCTGGCGTGTTCCTATACTCTATACAAATTAATGAATATATTTTTAAATCAACATTTTCGGTTTTTATATTGTCACTTTTGTCTACTTTCCGCACTGCTTTGCCTCTAATAATCGAACGTAATTATGTAAACAATCCATTATCAAAATACCTTTATATCGAGATAATACCAATTTGATTGATGTTATTGTATCATTGACATTTTCGGATTTCAATACAAATATTAGAATCTTATCTACTAAAATAAATACAAACATTAAGTCAATGCCCCGTACGACGTTGCATTTACAAAACTTAAAATGTTCAATTTCTCAAATAAATGCGTAGGAAAATATTGTTTTTTTTATATTCTTCATAATTTTCGAAAGAAGAGGCATAATGTTTTAACGAAATATGGAGCATATTTGAGACTAGATTTCCCATATCTCAAGAAAAGTGGCCCATTTGACAGAATTATGAGCACTGGGCTTCATTTTTAGATACCAGAAATTAATTTTGAAAGACCCTTTGAAATCCGTTTCCAGAAGGATATGAACTCTATTTGTAAGTTTCAAAATATAATTCGCTTATAAATTATTATTCTAAATTTATATTTATACAAGAGCAAATCCCAGAAACTTTTCAAAATTTTGATAACTCCAAAATTTTAAAGTTAAGAGACTCAAATTCAAGTTCTTTACAAAGCACATGACTGAATCGACTTTCAAAATGTTCATATTACAATAGCGTAAAAAAATCTGAATAATGGTAGAGGAAGACTTTTTTATGAAAAACAGCAAAAAGAGCGAAAACTTGGTAATTGAAACTTGGTAATTTACTTCTTAAATCTTGGACCATAAAGTGGATTATTTTATATTCTTCTATTGAAAAATGAAGCTTTATTTCACTCATGCGCTTTGTAAAGAACTTGAGTTATAGCCTTTTAAATCTAAAATTTTGAAGTTATACCAAAAGTGTTGAACTTACTGGGATTTACTCATATACAAAATAGATTGTGTCAAAATGTAATACTTTAGCTATGTTTTTTCTCTATTGATACATTTTCTCTTTTTCTACAAAAAATCAATCGTAGTAAAAGCTTAAGAACCACTAGAATAACAAATAAAACGGCGAGCAGTGCAACGATGTCGACGATAAGTACATCCAGAAGAGCCACTTGCCACCACGTCAAGTCCATCGCAGGGGACCTGAGCGAGTCTTTTCCGTTTCTTATCACAAACTCAATCCAAAAAGCTGCCGTGTCCATGGCAGCTTGCGGGCGATCCCGGAACAAATTTGACAGCCTTTTGATGTTTTTCCTAGAATGGCATTATTAATGTAGATTGATCGTTTCTGTCGTCGAACAATTGATTAGATTCAAGATAATATATCCTTATTGAACATACTAGTTTTATGGGCGTACAAGAAATTGTTTAAACTGTTTTATCTTCTTTTACACAATAGTATATTTTGATACAGGGGACGTAAAAGCGATTTTAAAAATTTTCAGAATGTGTAAAATCGCATTTTACGCATACTGTATCGAAAAATTGTTATTACAACTTAGATAATGTAATTATCATTGAATATTAATATTTTTGTTCGTACCTGTAAATAGGATTTTTCAGAATTTCATTGACCGCTTCATCGTAGTCTTCTTGAGTCAGGGACATTAAATTAACTTTAACAGCTATTTTCTTCGCAACGTAGTTGTTTGTGTTAGTTGATTGGTCAGCTAAAAGAGGCATACACAGCATCGGTACACCGTAATATACAGACTCTTGCGTTCCTAACAAACCTCCATGTGTTATAAATACTTTTACATTTGGATGCTCTAAAATTTAATTGATTACGTATCAAAAATTATATAAGGAATAATATGGGAAACTTTCTCGAATTTAGAAAAACTTACGTAATATTTTTTCTTGTGGCATCCACGATAACGTATAAAAGTTATTAGGAAGTTTAACCTTCAATTTTTCAGGGTTAACCATTCTTATTAAAACTTGCATTGGTGCTATCTTTTCTAAAGAATTCAATATTATATTTACAATTTCTTCTGGAAAAGTTTCTATACTGAACATAGAACCTAATGTAAAATATATAACGCCGTCTTTGCTTTCATCTAACCATTGTTTTAGTTTCTAGAAAAACAAATATTTTAATTAATTCCATATTTATTTATCGCTATTACAATTAGCAACTAATTACAATGAATTAAAAATGACTTTCTCTTAGAGAAATTATAACACTAATCTTTTTCAAACCCTAGCTAAATCAACGCGGGTCGCGCGCGCTCTATATACTTTTTTTCTCTGTACTCAAATCTCAAATAATCGCAAACCTCTTTCAAAATTATTGCCTATATTTTCTAAATTAACAGAATATTCTAAAAAACGTAGTCTACTTCACACTTATTTACAAATCATAATTAATGAAAAAATAGTACATGGGCAACCAGGGAAGAAAATAAGCTATTTCTAGCGAGGGTGAGGTGTTCTGCATGAGCCGGAGTCGAAGGCATCTCAGACAGAGACGAATGCTGAAAACACCTCAGCAGAGTCTGAAATTGCCTTTGTTCCGTGTTATGCACTGTTTTTTCTTTTAACGAAGGCATGTCAGGGCCTTTTTTGCGTGTGTGAGCGGGAGAGAGGATTGGGCATTTCGAGTCATAAGTACACATCGCAGTTGAAAATCAAGATTGAAATATATATAGGTATGAGAAATATAGACTATTATTTATACAATTAAATCTTAATTACCTATATTTGTGTGACTATATCCTTTAAAAAAGTAGGCAACACTAATATAACTCGTGTATCACTGGTACTCAATCATCATCCTCGCTAGAAAAAGTCAACTTTCTCCCCTAGTTGCACAATGTACTATTTGTTAGCTCAGGCATGAAATAGGGCCTTTTTCACGCGTCAATGTGGAAGAGAAAATTTCGCATTTCAAGCGTATTTTATGAAACTGGTGAGAAGTAGCTATTTTTACCCTGACAACAGATGAAAAATGAATAACTGGTGAGAAATCGCCATCTCTACCCTCAAAACATGTAGGTAACATTAATATAGCTAAAACTCTCGAGAAATATCTCGATTTCTAGCTAAAAAGGCGAGAAATGAGTAACAGGTGGCAAATAGCCCCATGTCTCACCTCTAAACAGGTAATAAATGGAGTCATTTCTCACCTGTTTACGGAGAAATTACTCCATTTCTTACCTTTTTAGAAGTAAGAAATGGGGCTATTTCTCACCTATTATTCATTTCTCGTCTTTTTTAGGTAGAAATCGCTATTTCTCGACGGTTTTAGCTATATTAATATTGCCTACTTCTTTAATTAATTTGATATTACCTTATGAAAGAAAAAATCGAGTTTTATTTATTAAATATATATTTTCAAACAAATAAATATAACTAAGATTTAATTGTATAAATAATAGTCTATATTTCTTATGTATAAATTTCAATCTTGATTTTCAACTTCGTTGTGTACGACTCGAAATGTAAAATTCTCTCTCCCCCTCACACACGCGAAAAAGGCCCTGCCATGCCTTCGTTAAAAAAAATACGGTGTGTAACACGGGAAGAAAAGCTATTTCAGACTCGAGTGAGGTGTCTTCAGCACTCGTCTCTGTCTCGGGCGCCCGCGGCACCCTAGACTCCGACTCGTGCAGAACCCCTCACCCTTGCTAGAAATAGCTTATTTTCTCCTCTTGTTGCACAATGTAATATTTCTTCATAGTATACGTAAAATAAGCTTCGCTTTATGCATACTATGCGTAAAATTTAACTTTACACACTCAAACGATGCGACGACATGCTTTACTCATACTATAAAAAAAAAAATATCGACCCTCGTGCGTGTCGATCACCAAAACTACTATTTTAATTAATAATTCAAACTATGCTAACTAATTATCGAAATTGTTTACACTTGCTGTATAGTTAGAAGATACTTGTCATATTGATATTTT
The DNA here is from genome assembly GCA_030522985.1 of Torymus sinensis. Classification (NCBI taxonomy): domain Eukaryota; kingdom Metazoa; phylum Arthropoda; class Insecta; order Hymenoptera; family Torymidae; genus Torymus; species Torymus sinensis. The sequence goes on from JAPYZP010004483.1 coordinate 5,604, forward strand.
ATCATTAAAAACCCATCAGTATTACAAACAATCTAATATTTACAATAAATTTCTGGTTACAGAAATAATTCAATGCCATCGTAAATCTGTTTGTATCTGTATAATTCTTAAATTCTACTGTATTTAATCCCACTCACATTATCTAGCTCTGGACCTTCATTCTGAATGTGAAGGCCACCAACTTCGATCAATCCATTAGTCATCGGTTTAATGCCGTTAATGGGAAAGTATGTATTCATTAGCACCAATGAGGTAGAACGTTCAAGTTCCCGAACAGATGGTACATCTGGGCCGAAATATTTTTGTAGTAATTCATCTTGAATTCTTGTATAATACAATGTACTGAACTTGAGAATATAAAATAAATGTGTATTAACGTAACGAGTCCAGAATGTATTACCCTCTGGAATGGGTAGCATGTTGTTGGATGAGAAGGCGATGTTTTCCGGATTAGCAATCATATCGTGCATCCAAGGATAAAGTGACGTCGTAGATACTAGAACGACTGGTATTTTCCAAAGATGACCAAGAACCATGTAGCAATGGTAATTCATCATCTAAAACATTTTTTTATAAATACAAGCTTAATAATTTTAATGATTCGTTAATGGTTTTGTCGTTGGATTGTCGATTTTATAATAATTTTAATTTACCCACCTAACAATTTATAATTTATTTGAAATATTAACTTACAGATATGTTAATTAACATTTTTATTAGTTTTCTCTTATCTCACAGGTCAGATGTAAATGCCGATGATAAGTAATTCAATTATGGTTGATTCTTATTAATTACCAAAGTCAAAACAATAATCGCTTTTGCAACATTAGAAAATTTATGTTAATGAATTATAGAATTGTATTTTACTGTTTATTTTGAATTTTTAATTTGAACTTTTAATTTTTACTTTGAAGTTTAGAATTTGAATGTTTACTTTAACATACTTACATGAGTTATAATCACATCGTACGGCGGGTCCTTCGGTGGATTGCGGGCTAATTCCAGAAATTCGGGAGCGCCCATGCCCCTGCAAACTGTGTTGCCCACCTCTCCCATAAGTGACATGTTTCTATTGAAATTCTTGATGACTTCGAAAGTTAACGTGCCCGTAATTTTCTTGGAATTGTCCGGGAACGTCATGATCTGCTTGTAGTTCGTAACGTTCTCCTTATCAGGCGGGAATATGCTTGCAACGTCGACTTGATGTCCCTTGCGAGCGAGGCCCTTCAGCAGCGATTTAATCATTATGAAGTGACTTTGGACGGGAAACGGGTAGATACCCAAAATTCGGTATCCAGTGCACAATTCAGCAGCTCCCGCGATGACCGCGAACAATAGTAGGGTTTTGACAATTTTCATCTTTATTTTTACACTGTCACTATATGGTATATTTCAGACACTTTTGTATAAAATATAATAACACTTATATAATGTTCTGCTCAAATTTACTAGTGGGACGCAACAATGAAATAACAAATATAGTAGTAATAAATATGAGGCCTACTCTCGTTTACCAAGAACTCTCTTCTTTGAACACGCAATTTGTACGACTGAAGTATTCACATGTTGCTGGATAGACGTTTAAATCCTAACTGTTGTAAGTAAAAGTAATCTTAGTAGGTGTGAGACGACTAAAAGTGTCGAGTCATATTAAATATGCGTTCTCTCAGTTTTATTGCTCTAATATACGTTAAAAGAGTAAACTGCAAGTCATTTTTTATCGTTTGATATTATTATTTTAGCGAATTCTTATTATTGGAAAACATGTGTACAATTGCTCTGATTAGCTATCTGGTAGAACAAATTGATACGGATCATTATATACGTCCCGAAAAAAAATGCCATCTCAACGATTAATTTTTAATCGTTTGTTCATACGCTGAGAAAAATGATCTAATAAAAATTACTATAATACATATAGTAATTACTTTGTTTTATATTAAAACTTTCTACATGTTCAGTAATTTTCACTATGTTTATAGCAATTTTTACTATGTACATAGGAATTTTTACTATTTATATCTTTCGTCAATTCTAACCCAATAGCATAAGACGCTACCGCATGTATATGACATAAGTCTTCTATCGACATACACCTTCCAACACACTTACAATCATTCAATTACAAATTTGTAAACAAACGCCCACAAGCACAATCATGGCACATCATACATGCAAACGCATACACACACATACTCAACACAGAGCGGTGAAAACACGCAACCTCATCTTGCGCGAATACATAATCGCTATCTCACTTCGCCTCGGCAACGGCGACGCCGACAAATTCGGCCTCGGAAGCGATTAAGAAGTTGCCACCTCCGTCTCGCGCATGAATAATAATGTCACGACGCTCGGCCGATTTATTATCTTATATAGTCCGGCAGCGCAGGCGTCTTCCCGCGCCGTATAACGCTTATCGCGCACGCACGTGCATACGCATTAATACGCGCCCAAAAGGTGCTTTGCCCACACACGCGCGCGTGGACGCCCGTATGTATACACATAGACGTATATATATATATACGCACAGACAGGTCGTAATCCGACAGCGTGCCTAATGAGATCCCGGAGTTCCGAACGCGCAATTAGAGAGACCGCGTATTTGATGTCTGTATGTACATGTAACGTATCCGTACAGAGAGAGAGAGAGAGAGAGAGAGAGAGAGAGAGAGAGAGAGAGAGAGAGAGAGACGCTATTGCTCTGTCGCGTAAAAAGATACGACGATGTAAGTGGCTGAGGCTGCACGAGGAGGGACAGTTCGTTCGTTCCAATTTGCAAATTACGAGAGTCGCGCGCTTGTCACGTGTGGCCTGCGAGTAATGTGACTGTGTGAGGGGAAGGGAGAGAGAAACGGTTCGATTCGGATGATGATGTAATGGCAAAGGGAATATATTATTTCGGGCAATGCGCGAGCGTTTGTGTGTTAATTGGGAGTAGAGAGAGAGCGAGAGAAATAGAGAGAGAGGGAGAGGGTGAGAGAGAGAGGGAGAGGGTGAGAGAGAAAGGGAGAGAGAGAGAGAGGGGAATTACCGAGCGTTTAAATAGTATACGTGCGTTTGGTGTTGATGCTTCGTTATTATCGGATGAATTAATTGCAATTTATTTTAAGGTATAAATGCATATTATATCAATGTTATATTATGTATAAATTCTGATAGTGTGTATAGGCAGTTATTTGTGAATATTTGATCAAAGAACTAGTGCCTTAAAAATTGAATTTAGAAATAGTCGACGGAAAATAATTTATTAATTGAAAGCTAAAATGATAAAAGATGTTTAGGATAACATAATTTTTTATGCAGATTTTTATATCGATAATTTACTTCATATTAAAAGTAAATTAAGTGGAAGCATTTTTAGCAAAAATAAATATGTAAAAAGTGTCACTAGTAGTTATAATATCGATAATGTCATATGAAAATGTCAAAATTTACTTTAAATTGGTAAATAGTTATCAAACAAAAGCAGAATATTATTCTTAGCCATAAAGTTAACTGAAAAATAGCAATGAATAATTAAAACTTATCGAGAAAAAAAGTATTTAATAAAATTCTCATGTATAAAACAGCTATTAAAGACTTTCTTTCCTAATGTTTAGTCAGATTTTTGGGAAAAATAAATACGTGCTTTCGACTCATTCCAGAAAAAAGACATTAAAATGCAAAAACGAACGAAAATATAAAAAAAAACAATCTATGTACAAAAGCTCCATCCAACAACCTCTGAATTCGCAAACTTTCATAACTCACTGGAAATCGACGACACCTCGTTTCCAAAATACGCGAAATTTCCAGTACAATCCAATACGCCGAAATCGTGCACCATCTGCACGTTTTTTGTCCGATCCGAAGTGCAAAACCATCGCCGTTCGAATTAATACCGAATGGGCGGATTGTAACTTGCACACGCGAGCTCGTACCAGCGATGTTTCACCCTCCGACGAGAAATCCGAATAAATGGGCGAGCGCGCGCGGCGATAAATGTGTCATCGGATAATCGCCGGCGTCGTTGGTAAATGCCGCGGAAAAATTGAGTGCGAAGCAATGGACGAGGGGGGAGGATTGAGATAGAACGTGTCGAGAGTGAGTGGAAGTGTCGATTGTTTTGGGTGATGAAAGGTTGTCGAACTTGAAATTTGAGGAAAAAAAAGGAATTGAGCTGCAGGGTGTCGATTTTCAGTTTAGAAATATAACCTGAATGAGTAGGAGAAAGGGTGACGTAACCAAAATTTATAGAAACCGTCAATCTTTCATTTATACATTGTTAAATATTTTTACATTATTTCATAAGAAATTTTAATGAATTTGTTGTAAAGGTGTCCCTTCTGATAAAATATTTGAGCATAGCACAGTACTTGGTAAAATAATGTTACCCATATAGCATAATTAAGGTTAATTAAACTGAACTGCATGTTGTGTTAGGCAGCCCTGGTTCTAAAATTCGTATTATTGTTAGACGGCGAAGTCAGATTTTACTGAAACTTTCCAATGGAGAGCAAAATGAAAGCTTTTGAACTCTGGTTCTTATTATTATAAAATGTTGATTTTTATTAAAACTTGTTCTCCAAATCCTCTATTCTATTAAGGAGCATCTTTTCGCGACCAAAGGGTTAAAAAAAGGGTTAGGTAAAGGGTTAAGTAAAGGGTTGAAAAAGGGTTAAAAAGGTTAAAAAGGGGTTTAAAAAGGGTTAAAAAGGGTTTAAAAAGGGTTTAAAAAGGGTTGAAAAAGGGTTTAAAAAGGGTTGAAAAAGGGTTGTAAAAAATGGTTAAAAAATTGGTTGAAAAAGGGTTGTAAGAAATGGTTGAAAAAAAGGTTTGAAAG
>JAPYZP010004484.1:0-15857 GCA_030522985.1 Torymus sinensis
CGAGGAGTGTTGTTGCTGGGGTTTTGACCCCCCTGTTCGAGAGCAAGGTCTTTAGCCGCGGCAGAGTGCCGCTATCGGTAAGAACGTGGTGGTAATAGTAGCCGTGTGTTTAGCCAAAGTCACTAATAATACGGTGGTGATTTAATTGAGGGTATAGCTAAATACAACGTCACATCTACTTATTAAAAATTATGAAAAAATATAAAAAAAGAGCATTTTCTAAGAAATTAAAAAATTTTCAAATATTTCAAAACTTTCAAAAATTCAAAATTGTTTTATGATTATGAAAAATATGAAAATTTAATAAAATTAAGTTAGTGAAGGTATCGAGTTTTCTGTTTCAGACGAAGAGACTGAGCTTTATCCGACTAAAATCGGCCGAATGCTTCTCGAGATATAGAATGTTTACACACACACACACACTTAAATAAAATAAAAAATTGATTAACTATGTTCAAAGCACGCACGCACGCACGCAAATACGCGCGCACATACACTTAAATAAAATAAAAATTGATTATCTATGTTCAAAATAAGAGAAAAGCATTTTTCAAAAAGTCTAATCTTTGACCTCTGATTTCAAGGTCAAAAATTTATTTTCGATGCATCGGGATAATTTTCCTCTATTCAGCATTACTTCGACTTTAAAGTTCCACTTGATTCATGTGTTTATCTTTTTGCGATCTCGAGATATTTTATTTTGTCCATATTTTTTTCAAATAGAACACAGTGCGCCGTATACGTGATTTTCTTACCTGATCTCGGCGCCCGTCGCAGCACGTATAGAAATCTCTTAAAAAATATGAAAAATTATTACAAAAATTATTCATAGATGTATATTAAATGGAAGAATTCAACTTTTTCAATATCTGCTGCACTCCTTCTGTATAAATATATATAAACAAGAATTTTCGCACTCTCTCATTCATTTGGACAAAGTGTTCTAGACCAGCGGTACGTGCCCTAAGGTGTTATACAAAAATTTATGCTTTAATCCAGTGGTTATTACAGACTTACAAATCAAAATATAGGAGCCAGGGAGGTACTAAAATATAGTTTTTTATAATTAAAAATATTACTTATGTCGACTGCAATTTGCTATTCACTGATAAGAATTTTTCAATCGGTATTACAGTCTTATAAATTAAATTAATTAATATTAAAGGCAGTGAGATTGCCCTTGTTTATAATCACCCCCGCAGAATCTGAAATAAAAACTTAATTAAAACCTGCATAAATGTTATTGTTAGCAAAGGAGAATCTGACTACCACCCACGACCAAAATTGCCCAACGTTTGGAGCCCGCTTCGGCTCCTCCTCAGGGACTGAAATGAAACCGGCGATACATCTTTTAGTTTTTTATCTATACTTTTGAGGTATCAAGTTGTTTCCCTACATAGATTTAAAAAAATAATTACCTGACTAATTATACTAAAATATATTTTAGTATATTTTAGTGTGTTTGTGTGTGTGTGTGTGTGTGTGTGTGTGTGTATGCGTGCGTGCGTGCGTGCGTGCGTGGGTGTGTGGGTGTGTGTGTGTGTGTGTGTGTGTGTGTGTGTGTGTGTGTGTGCATCAGGGTCTCATTTTTTCTGTTTTTTATTCCGAATTCGGGAAGAAAATAATTTTTGATGATTTACTGATTCTTTTTTGTTTTATTTCGAATTTTTTATTTTCGAACAATTAGTTTTGATTTTATTAATCAGCGGATTTAAATTTTTAATCGGATGGTTCGCATTCGATAGTGCATAAAAAAACCTATACTTAAAAAAAATTCTCTAGCTATCACCGATCTTTTGTTATTAACAAAAACGAGTTTTTTTTTAACTCCCAAATTATGCAGTGAATTTTTTGGAGAAAAATCACGACCATGCAGAATATTAATAGCTATAATCTGTAAAAATTGAAAAATGGAAAAAATGTTTTTTGTATGTCGCACCTTTTATGGAGTAAAACTTGATTAATCCCTTTGAAAGTTTGTGTAGGGGTACATTTTGACTACCTTTCGGTCTGTATGTTTGGGAAAAATAATTGGTCCATAAATTTTAGATATTTGAGGTTAAAATTTTTTTTAGCCTTTTTTCAAATCGTAAGTTCTCGAAAACGGTTTAATATATCTGAATCGGATGGGTAGCATTCGAAAGGGAATAGTAGTCAGTTTTTTCAGTAACCAAATCGATTGAAAGATAGAAAAAAAGATTTATCAATATTTTTAAATGTGAAAAGAACTATATAAGTATGTGTAAGTATAATAATTATAAATTTTGTCCTTTAGCATTTTTCGAAGGCACCAATAAATAAAGTTTGAGGAAGCTAAGCGCCAATGAATTGGGAGCCGTTTTTTATTGCAGAAATGCTATCTAGAACTCTTTAATTTTAACAAAAAACGATTTCTATACATTAAATTTGATAATATAATTTTTTTTTTTATTATTTTCCGAAAATTGTGTTTTTTTTTCTCTATTTTACACCATTTTTAGCATAATCTTTGAATTTATGTACAACAACGCTTTACCGCTAAATTTTTTAAATCATTTTATGTTTTTACATGTAATACTCTATAAAGTGTACCACTTGATGCTACCAACCCAATAAATTCACGATTTACATGTACGGCGGAACATCAATTGGTTTTAACAAAAGCAGTGAAGTCCATATATCGGTTTATTGAGTTTTGGAGTATTTTTACTGTTTTGCAGAATCAAAACGACATTCTCTCAGTAGACGGAACAGAATGACCGTACAAAAGGAAGACTCATCTTAATTTAATCAGGGAAAAGGCCACAAGAAAAATGGAGCACTCTAACCTGGGAAGTGAAGAACAGCCATCTGTTGATTACACCACAGGAAAATTTATCTTTGCTCATGCATCAGTGTGACCAAAACTTTAAAGAACATTAAGTGCAGTAAGTGTGGAGAGCAAGAGCTTAGTACAAACTTGTCTGATGCGCTTGAGCGCTCTTAAAAAATAACATTGAAGTGTATGTCTTGTGGTTGCGGGGCCAGAGAGTCATTCAAGCCCTCGTACAGAAACCAAGACCCGCTCTCCTTATTTCGTGAATCAAAAAATTGTGAAGTGTTAATTCTATTGGTTTAGGTTTTGCTGCTCTAGAGCGAGTTTGTGCTATCATAAAGCGGAACTACTTGTCGAAGAGTGCGTTTCATTTGCAGTCAGAGCACAACACAAAGAAGACAGTGCCCTCAAGGATATTATACTTAGCACTACTCATCAACAAGTTCGTGAAGGACATGATACTATGTTAAGATAGTATTTCTGATATAGCAGGAAAAGGATAGAGACGACTGTTGTCTATGCCGTATCTATGTAAAACAATTGCCTAGTAACGACTCAATACATGAAATACGCATTAACAATTGGGTAATTTTATCCAATTAATTCCAGATTTACTAAGCAGCGGGATGCTGTAAGGCAGTTACAAGGAGCAACATGCAAAGAGCAGCAGTTCGTTAAATGAAAATGTATGGGCAGCTTTAAGAAGCTTTTTAAGAAAGCAAAAGGCAGGAAAGATAACGACACTTGTTTTAAATTCTGTTTGAAATTATGTTTATCTTTAAATGCATTTTTCTAATAACTTAAGGGGCATCTATGGCCTAAAATAAAACATTTTCGTTAATGAATTGTTTATCTATTGCATGGAAACAATGTAGTATGATAGACTGGTATTTCAAGTAACTGAATAAAAATTTTTAAACACAATTTCAGTACTTATAAAGTAGCTATAAACAATTGAAAAACCATTCAACAAATTACTTTAATCTTTTTTATTTTTGCTCCGATTTTAATTTGGAAAGGCTCATTTTAATCTTTGTGAAATTTCATGACAAGATATCGTGGGACGAGTTAAACAATTTTCAAATCCTTGAAAGATACAGGTCATCGCCATCATGGCGTGGGAAGGTAAGGAGCCGCCCGATGCCACTCCAACTAAATTAACACAACTCACTACATTCTTCAATTGTCACCGATAAGCACTAGTAGGAACAGTAGTGTGTATATTTTGTGAAAAATTTGTTCACTCTATCGAAATAGTGACAAAATATGACACAGGATGTCCAGTGCAGTTTATCAGCAACGCATTAATAGTATGCCAGGACCATCCAAACGTGGTCTTAACCTCAAACCTACCGTAAGCTCAAGCCAAAATAGCTGTACTTGTCGGGTAGGACAGCAAAGGTTAAATTTGCCCAAGCGCTCCGGTAAAAACAGCCTGAGCAACGAGCACACGCATGAGCACCAAAGGTCACGTGACCTTTGCTTACGTTGTTTCTGTCCGACTCTCAAGGAGAAACTACCTGAGTCTCCGGCAGCAACTGCTGAACTCTACGGCGATTTTAACTTAAGGGTTCATACCACTTTATCATTTTCAAACAATCGATTTTTTTGACGGATTTTGAAAGGAAAACATATCAAAAATACTGTGTAAAAATTTTAAAACGATCCGATCACTTTAAGTGTGTGTTTTATCAACGAGACAAAACACTGAGACAACAACACCAATGAACTAAGATGTATAGCAGTATTAATCTGATAGCAGATATTCAAAGTGATATTGTAAATAGAGACCTTAGTTTTAATGATATAGGTGAATTAAACTAATGCATGGCTTTTGAAAAGAAAGTAAGATTAAAGGTAAATATAAAAGGACACAATGCTAATTTTAACAATTGACTTGTTTTCTTAAAATACCTTGTGATAAAGCCATGTATACTTGTTTGCAGCGAAACCCGGAAACTTGTACACCCCGAATCATTTAATATTACTGTGTATAAAATGTACTATAGTAACAGTAATATTAATCAAAATGATTGCCTGGTATACATGGGGGATTACATTACAAAAACTACAGAAGTTATAGATAATAACAATCTTAACATAATAAATTCCAAAATTGCAATAGAATACAATAGAGAAATATTATTATTTTTGGCCTATATGACGGCGTCCATCATATTTCAGATACCCGGCGCGCGCGGAGCATTTTTTGATTGAAACGCGTCTTTTGTAACTCGCTAATTATAGTATGCGTGGACTTGGAAAAATAAGTGACACGTATATTTCGATAGATTTTTTCCTGCTCTTTCTAATGGGTTTTCACGAAGAAAATCGAGTTTAAATTTAAGTGTTGTTTTTTTCAAAGAATACCCATTTTATTTCAAAATACTTTTGATCAGTCGACAGTTCAACTCTTTGACTACAAACGTGTAAAATTTCAAGTTTGACAACGTAAAGGTTTAAAAGATATGAAGAAATTAACAATGGCTGCCCGTGCCAATACCGCCCGGCCGGACCCGCCGCCGTGTCCGTTAAATGATTGAATTGAAATATCTATATCAAGCAACTAATACCAGGAACGCCTCTGTCGATTGTTTGAATCTATTCTAAATTCCGAAATTTTTTTAACAGAATTAATTTTTTTTTTATTTCTACAAATTGGGAAAGAACAGACAAACATAACTCGGAATAGGCGTTTTTGATTGTAATTCAGTACATCCTGCATACGTACATAAAAAGCGTCTGTGTCAAATGTCGTTCCCATTGCTCTTCTTCTTCCTTCTTTATTGTGGCTCGCCATCCCATAAATTTGGAACGTGCGATGCAGGTGGTTTTTATGTTCCCGGGCTTTATCAGGTCCATATCACCTTCTTCATCTTCCTTCCTGTCATAACTGGCCACGCGTCCGATTCTATCGCCCCCCCCCCCCCCCCGCCCTAAACGCTCCCCCTCTTGGAAACACCTTGAAAGTCTACTGCTGCCACTGCTGCCTTTTTTTACTTCAAATATTTAACTGTTCAATCAATACAAATATTTATCCAGATATCTGGAAGAGAACCTTCATTATTCCGTTAAATAAATGCAATAATCCACGATCAGTCTCAGATAGCCGACCTATTGCAAACCTGTGTCATTTAGCAAAAATATTTCATAAAATCATAGCAACTCTCCCTCTCTCTCTCTCTGGCGAGGTGAGTCTATCTTCTGATCGATGCACGTATTTTTGGTGTCTTGTTGCTCCCTGTCTCGCTATTTTTTAGACGGAAACTAGTCCTGGGCACATTGGCGGGCGTACCAGCTCAGCGCATGGAGGATTCGTTGTTCTCGGCAGTGTTGTGAAGTTCTTTGTGGTTTTCTGCACCACATCCCGGACGAAATTTCGAAGTTAGTCGCGACCTTCATTGGCGACGGGTCATTGACCGAGACTGTAACTCCCGTCTCCCCCACCGCGCCCACAGCTGTCGGCCGACGATGTAAAGAAACTAGTCGACGTCATAAATGGCCACTACGTGGTACTGCTAAGCTGACTTTCGAACGAGAAGGGGACAGAGAGAAAAAAGATAAGTTGCGCGCTGCGATTATTGCGTTTACTTCTACGTTTAATACAATGTCGAATGCGTATTCTGCCTTGCTTGCATCGTTTAATACAGCGAACCGGTATAACGATTCGATGGAACGTATCTGTCTCAATATTGAACGCGAAAACACACTTGTGACCGCGTATGAGGAAATTGAAAGCACTGCTTCTACGCTCGCTGATGCCATTTCAGCGCTAGCAAATGCCAAATGATATCAAAAAACCAGATGATGTCAAAATTATTTCTTTATATCCAGCAGCTAACAAAAAGCATCGGTCGTGTATCATCGATTTGAAACCAGAGGTTCGTAGTGGCTCTCATGTCGGTTTGCCGACCACGTATCCGTCTTACAGTGTTTTAAATGCCTCAAGTTCGGTCACACAGCGGTAAAGGCGAATTTGTTTGTAGGATTTGTGCAGAAAAGCATGACACTAGATCGTGTAAAAAAAAGAAAGACAGCGTGGCTCGTTGCTTCAACTACGCGTCCGCCAACTTGCAAAATGTGTCTCACTCGGCCTGCGACAAATATAAATGTCCTCTTCTTAAAATTAGAATCAAGCGGAAGATTTCAAAAATCGATTATGGCAAGTAACCTTACAAATTCAGCTACGCATCACATAAACTTTGCGCATTCAAATGCCCACTCAATCAGCCCTCATCTATACGATCTGCAGTGCTTCGCTCGCAATAACAGCATCCCCGTGTTTGGAGTCTGCGAATCTTTTCTTAACCCCGAAGTACCTTCTCAGCTTGTTGATATTCCAAATTTCAACCTTTTCCGAGTGGATCGTGTGATGTGGTATTTCTCTCTCTCTTCTCTTCCCTCACCTCGCCGACCTATGATTAAGAGAAAGAAAGAGAAAGGAGGTTGCGAGTTCAAAATGCGCACGTGCGCGCTTGAGCCGAGTCGGGTAGTGGCAGCACGGCGCAGACGAATGCGGAACGGCGGAATGGCGGCCCGGCGGCTCGTTTTCCGGCCGGCGTGCGCGGGAGATCGGCATTCGAGAGCCGGCCATTACGCGGTGTACACGTGCGCGAAATACGAGAGAGATTTGACGGGTTCTTTTCGTTCGGGTTTCGGGGGAGTGTGAAGTGCCACGTAGAGAATAGAGCATCGGGGGTCGCCAAGGAGACACGGGAGCAGAGAGAAAGAGGAAGAGCGAGATTACGAAGAGCGAGATCACGGCGAGCGGGCAACGGCGGCATCGGGCGAGGCTATTCCGGCCGGCGTCGAGCAGGGAAAACCGTCTCCGAGGATAACGCCTATCTAGTGACAGACTTCTAGCCAGCATCATCCGAAAGCCCAGCAGCAGCGGCGGCAGATCCAGGTGGGTGGCACGTAGAGTAGTAGCGCAGAAAGAGCGAGAGAAACTCTGAGGGTGGGCGCGCGGTGATGCGTCGAAGTAACCAGGTGGGTACGGGGTTCCTCGTGGTACTGCTGGAGGATTTGTGAGTGTGCGGCGTGGCGAGTAGGGGAGGTTGAGAGCGCGTGTCAGCGGATTACGGCGGGTCCCCGAATCGTGCCCCACGGGTTAGTGATAAAGGTGGCGTCGCTATTTATGTGCACGAGTCGATCGATGTTAAAGAAGTCTGCCGCTCTGAGCTGCGACAGATATATATATATATAAAACGACCTGAATTCCTTTTCCTGGAGCTACGTCTCTCCCACTACAAAATTCTCTGTGGTACGGTGTATAGCCCTTCGACGGCTGGTTATTGATCGGACGTTGACGAGGCAATTCTATTCTGCAGTAGCTCCTATGACTTCACCATCATCATGCCAAACTTTCATATCAACTGGCGTGAACACTCTACTCCCTGAACTATCCTTGTCGACTCTTTGAGCAGTTTTAGTCTTCAGCCACTATTATTTGCACCAACTCACCATCACGACAAGAATAGGCATACAACAATCGACTACATCTGCGTCTCTGATAAATCCAAGGTCATCTCATACAGTCAAGTCTCTCAGCCGCTCTTTCATATACAATACCCTCTATCGAATCAACACCCGTAAAACGTCGCTCTTATAGAAATGTTAATCTCAATAGACTGCTACAAGATCTAGCAAGGATGGAGTGGTACATTTTTTATTCTGCTGACGATATAGATTTTAAAGTTAAATTTTTAACGGTCGCTATTACCAAAGCGTATGATATTCATGCTCCGTACCGCGTATTTAATAAAAAAAAAACATCGCTATGGCTCTCACCAAGTATTAAAAAGCTAATCACAGCCCGCAATAATGCTTGGAGAGCTGTCAGGCGGAGATATTGCTCGCTCTAGATATAAATTCCTGTGTAACACCGTACAGAGTACAATTAGAAATGCAAAATTTAATTATTATAAAAGCAGACTTTGCGATCGCTCTAACTCAGCGGGTATGTGGAAGATTGTTAATGAGCTTGGCATCAGAAACAACATTCTAGAGCAAAAAATACCTGTAGACGCCGACTCTCTTAACAGTCACTTCATACGAGCGCCGACTTCTGCTCCGCCCTTGCCTTCATCCTCCGTCCAACAAGCAGAATCTGCATCGAATATAAGTTTCGAGTTTAAACGGGTGGACATCGCAGACGTTCTTGAGGCAATTTCTTCGGCGCACTCTAATGCTCGAGGGCCAGACCACATACCACTGAATCACCTTAAAGAGTGTCCTTCCCATCATACTTCAACCACTTACACATATCTACGATTTGTCTCTTCGCCGAGGCTATTTTCCGAAGGATTGGAAACGTGCTCTCGCCCGGCCTCTACCGAAAAAGAAATTTGCCACCGATGTGACTTACGTCCAATAAGTCTGCTATGTGCAGCTTCGAAGCTACTCGAATTTTTGGCTCTTAAGCAAATTTCTAGCTTCATTTACGACAACAACATTCTCGATGGTTTTCAGTCAGGATTTCGCAAAGGGCATAGCATGCATACTGCAGTAGTGAGAGTTGCTGACGAAATCAGAACCGCAATAAATAACGGAATGGTCACCGTGTTGGTCGGTATTGACCATTCCAGAGCGTTTGGCTTTGTGAACATCAGTATTCTTCTTAACAAACTCCGCAACTTTGGCTTTTGTAATTAGCCTGTAAATGAGTAGAATCTTACCTCACGGAGCGCTCTCAAACAGTGATTCTCGAGTCCCACTCACACCTGAGTGCCCGCGGCCATCCTCGCCCGCGGCAGATGATCCAGCGCAGCTTGCCACGCCCACTGCCAATCAGCACTCTTTAAAGAGATATGCATCTCTGCCCTCTCCGTCTCTTGCGCCCGTGTCGAAGGCATACTGCCCCGATTTTACTACCGTCGCGCAGTCGGCCTCGTCTACTACCTCTGAAGTGATGGATCAGTCGGGTGCAGCTTCAGCCTTCAACCTTGAGCTTGACGCTGACGGTAACACGAGGACTGCTCTCTTGGTGCCCCGCCGTACATGCAGCATTTCTACGAGCTTCTCAAAAGCTCGCATAATGCCAACGCTGCTGCCCGCGCCGGAAACACACATTCTAGCTGACAACACGCTTGCTTTGAACAGCTTAATCTCGCGTGTCGATGCCGTTGAACAGGCCCAGCAGCACCAACAAGCAGTGAATGTCCGACACGATGCCGGCATGGCTGTCTTGCGAGTCGAGATCACGCGCACCTCATCTTCGCACCAGGAATCTGTCAAACGGTGCTCACTCGAAGACCCGCGGGAAATTATTGTGCGAGGCATCCCGTTTGCTGTGTCTCACGAGCCCCTCCGTTTTGATGCCTCTCTTCTCAACGCCCTCAAGCTCCAGTAGCACGTGCCTCTTGTAGTAGGCTGGCGCCCGTGGAATATGCCCGCCCGCACTACTGAGTCAGCGGGGACTGCAGCGCAAGCTTCCACGATGGCTACTCAGCACCGTGCTTTTGTTTTTAGGTAGGACCCCAGGACTGAAGGATCTCGACTCCCAGACTATCTTTGGAGCCGGAGGCACCGCTAAACTGTCGGTCAACGCGCTGTGGCATGACCCCATCCATAAGTTCCTGAAGCTTGCGACGGCTGTATGCAAAGGGCTTGGTTACCAGCGGACCCTCGTAAAAAACCTCACGGTATTTATGCGACCCACTCGTAATGTCCCGCTCATCCCTATTTCTAGCGAGGCCGACCTCGATGCGCTTGCCGCCTCGCCGTCATGACTACCCCCAATCCACACACCTGGCTTGACCTTTTCATTGTCAAGAGTTCCGATCGTGTACTCTCTTACTTGAAATTAGATGCCCCCTTCATTGCGGGTCACGACTTTATTGAAATTTCGTTAGCAAGCTCCGAGCCTCCATCCACTACTAAGTCGGTCACGCTCCGTAATCTGAAAAGGGTCGAGCCAGAGTCTTCGGCCCTCTTAACTTTCTCTGCAGATGACCTCAACACCTTCTACGCCGCCACCGCGAGTTGCTACCCCGTATCACTGAGCACGACTTCAACACTATTGCTAATCTCCTTTCAACATCCACTCCCAATAGCCTCTTCTGCCTCCGTCCGTTCTCGCCTCGTGAAGTAGGTGATGCCCTCCGAAAATCTTCCTCCAAAGCTTCGGGTCACGACCGCCTCTCTCTGCCTATGCTGAACCTACCCCTACCTGACTCCCTCCCTGATATCACCAACCTCTTCAACTCCGATATAGTCTCTGCCATTTTTCCCTCAAACTGGAAGCGAGCCACAATCCCTCCACTTGCCAAGTCTAAAGTGATATTACAGCCTTCTGACACACGGCCGATTGCCCAACTGCCCGAAGTCTCGAAGGTTCTTGAACGCCTGGTCCATAATCAGCTTCAGGGCTTCCTTGTGGTAAACCAGCTACACTATCCCCGTCAAGCTGGGTTTCGTCCTGGGCATAGTACTCAGACAGCACTCCTGGGGGTATTCGGCGACATCCGCCATGCTATAGATTTGCGCGAACTCACCTTTCTTATCCTCTTTGATTTTTCTCAAGACTGATTCAATACCTCACGCCACGCTGCTCGCCAAACTCAAATCCCTAAATTACTCTAACCACGCTTTACGGTGGTTTTTTTCATATCTCACCGACAGACTGCAGGCTGTCATTGACTCGGGTGGGCGAATCTCTGACTGGCTTCGTGCCGAGACTGGAGTTCCCCAAGGGAGCCTCCTCGGCCCCCTACTCTTCGCGATCTTTATTAATGATCTGCCAGCTGCAGTCCGCTTCTCTAAAGTCATGATTTTAGCCGATGACACACAGCTGTACCATCATTTTTTCCCGGCAAACTTTTACCACGCTCTTGACTGTGTCACTCGAGACGCTCGTCTTCCCACACCTCGATTATGCTGCTCCTGTCTACAACCACCTAGACAAAGAGCGAATCGAAAAGCTAGAGAAGGCCCTGAAGGTTTGCGTGAGATTCGTGGTTGGCAGGATCCCTTATCGTGATCACGTGACGCCATATAGGCTTGGTCTCGGCTGGTTATCTGCTCGTCGCAGGTGCCAATACTTTATCGGCCTCCAGGCTTTCAAAGCATTGACGAACACTCGCCCTCCTTATCTCGCTAAGCGCTTCAACTGTCGTTTGAACGTTGACCTGATCCTGCGCCGATGGGAACGCCGGCCACCTCAGCCGTTCGAGCCCCTCACCCCGCCCAAAGTGAACCGAGGACTTTAAGCACTCGTTTGCTCTCGAGGCAATGGACCTTCTCGACTCGCTCCACATCACCGACTACTCCTACCAACCTTCTCTTTTTTAAACGCACGCTGCGTGATGCCCTCTTCCTCCGTGACGTAACAGATTGGAAGTCGCGTGTTCGCAATGAGGGTATGCCCGCGTGCCTTCTCCACCGCCTGCCACCGCCGACAGCTCCCCCGCTCGTACGTCTGTAGCCCGCGCCTACCACCGTGCATCTCACCTCCTCGCGCTATCCACCGTATCTCATTTCTTCTCATTTCATACTTTCCCTCTCTTACCACCCTCCACTATCTGCCTCACTCTCATTTTTATTCCTGTCATATCATTTTGTTATTCCCTGTACCATTGTTATTTTGTATTTATTTCTTCTCTTTTTCGAACTGTTACTGCATTGATAGGCTTTACCTCTTGTTATTTGCGACTTCTTTTGTAATTTCTACTTTTGTATTCCTTTTTCTTTTAGTACTCGCCTTGTATTCATCCTACAAGCACCAAGCGTGGTCTTACCCCTTGGTGTCAATAAAGTAATCTCTCTCTCTCTTTCGCTCTCTCTCTTTCTCTCTCTCTCTCTCTCTCTCTCTCTCTCTCTTTCTCTATTTTCTCTGTTGCTCTTCTTTTTTCTCTCTTCCGTATTTCGTCTTTTCAAATGTTTACATATATTCTTTTTTAAGTGTACCTACGACCATGGATGAAAAAAAAATTGTTCCTGTAAATGGACGAAAAATTCGCCCATTACAGTATCAGCGGCAAAACTTTGAAACGTTGGTAGAACATTTAGCAGAACCCCTATCTTACACTTCAACCTCTGTATAGAAAATTCCATCTAGCCGGATGCCCTGAAAACAGCAGAAGTTATACCTATTCATAAATCAAAAGAAAAACATATTCCTATTAACTACAGACCCATATCACTTATTTCAAACCTAGCAAAAGTATTAGAAAAATCATACACAATAGAATTACAAATTTCATCAACAAGTGTGAAGTACTTATGAAAAATCAATATTGTTTCAGGAAAAATAAAAGTACAAAAGACGGTCTATCCCTATTATCAAACGTCATATATGGTAATTTAGACAAGAGCACTCCATACCTAAAATTTGCCTAGCTAAAGCATTTGATACGTTTAACCACCAAATTTTACCGGATAAACTTTACAATTACGTTATTAGAGGAAGTGTTCATAATCTAATTAAATGTTATCTAGAAAATAGATTACAGAAAGTAAAATTAAATAATATAATCAGCCAATTCCAATCAGTCAACATCGGTGATCCTTAAGGAACTATTTTGGGAGCTCTGCTCTTCCTACTATAGTATCAGACGCAGGTAATACAGCGTTTATAACGGCAGCTAAAACCTGCAAAAAATATCAACATGGCTAGCGCTTAACAACCTTGCTTTAAACTCAGACAAAACAGTTTACATTGAATTTCGAAATCAAGTTGGTAGCACAAAAAAAACATCGACGTAAAAATACAAGGTACAAAAATAAAAAGAGTTGAAAATACCAAATACTTAGGAATAATTATCGATAGTAACATGAAATGGGACGAGCACATTGAATACATCTACAACAAAACTAAATATCTCATTTTCATTGCTATAAACTGGAAAGCTCATGACGACTGGCGCCTTAAGAATGATATATTAGGCCCTCTTTCACAGCATAATTTCAGATGAAATCGTAACCGGGGAAGCGCGTACTCTACCAGTAAAAACTTGCTCAACAGATTACAGATCATATTACTTTAAATAATAAATAAGAAGAAGTTTACAGTTAGCAAAAACCCTCACTGTTGAGGACAGAAAAATTACGATGACAGACAAGCTGAAATATCTTGGAGTAACTTTATGTGCACAGTTGTCACTCAAAGAACATATGGAGGTCAAAATAGCCGCGCTGATGTTGTCTTTCGTCGGTGGTGAGCTCCATAATTTATTACGGAGTCCCAATCTGGGCTGATTCCCTAAGTAGGGACACAAGCTACGGAACCACGTGACATCGCTCTTTCGGTGATCGCAGGGCTACCTGCCATCGATCTAATAGCAACCGAAAGAACCAAAATGTACCGCGAGAGCAGGCATACTCAAGAAGACGACGTCCTTTAGGAGCAAGGCCACAATGGATAATCAAGGAAGATCATTGAAGAGTGACAACGACGATCGGATTCAGCAAACAAGGGTCTGGGGTGGACCCAGACGTGGGGGGCTGCCAGTCCAGAAAATGCGGACTTGTCACCTTCCACCTGCTCCAGGGACTTACCACTTATGGCTGGTTCCGCAGTTACCTGAAACGGGTCGGTGTTTACCAAAGCGCAGTGTTCAGCTTGCTATGGAGTCCACCACGACGTAAACCATCCACAATTTCAGTGCTCGAGGTTTGAGAAGGAGACACAACGTATTCCGGTCTCATGGGAAGGTCCCCTGTTTCCCGAGGGCATACGATGCTGTCTTTTCCTACTATTGTCACCTTCATTGTGGAGAAGTTTAACTCCACCAGAAGGGTAGAAGAGAGTCGAGGAGCCAGCAAATCAACGACTGCTCTCCGAGAAGTAATGCCTTGCGACGAGATGAGGATCCTGCTACTTAAGATCAGCACGAAGGATTTAGTGGGTATTACCAGCAATAGTCTAGCCTCACATAACATCCTTGTATGCGTAAAAGCATTTTTCTTCTAAGCTCCTCTAGAAAAAAAACACACATACGTACTACACACATACTACACGCACGCATGATCATCCACCCACACGCATGCACGCACCCAGACACACAACCCTTTTCAATGTATAATAGGACGGTGGTCGACCCTCAGGCTTATACTTGCCTTCAGAGCTCTCCCGCTTTACTTAATCAATTAGTATGTAGAGTATCGTAAGGAAATATTTAGATAATTGAGTTTAATTGTGGATATTTGATGTAAGGTAATAAAAACGATTCAAATCTATGTCGCTAATAGGTTTTGTGGTACAGTCCATAGAACTATGGAGTCTAAACCGGATTGCAGAATCAAATCCAATTGTTTAAAAAAAAAAACTTCCTGGCAGTGAAAATATTACCAAGGCATGTAGTTTTTTTGTCAGAACTTTCTCACCGTACATTTAATATTTGAACGCAAACATAATTATATTACGTTCACTATCACCTTACTTGTAATTATTCACGATACAGCGCCGGCTATAAATTAACTGTACCCTATACTGGCTATGAGTAACCATGCGACTCATTTAAATTAGTCATGTTCCCGTCATGGTTTCTTATATGCCCGAATCCATCTCAAGCCGAATCGCCAGAGTAAGCCTAACTCATCGAGCGTTTTGGAATCAAAGTACTGATGTTCTCTAAAAATAATTGCACACGTATTTTTTAACATTTTGATTGCACTAAAATAGCATCAGGTTGGCCATGTTAAACATTTTTTAACAAAATCCTCACTTTGAAATTTTATTTTTCAAGTTCATCTTCAAACTGCTGCCATCTTACGAATTTTTTAAGGTTTTCAGTAAACTATACGTGGTTACACTTACAAGGAGAGTGTACAACCTGCGGGAGACGGATTTTAGCGGCCATTTGAGAGCCGATTTCTAGTACCTCAAAATGAAGCCCCGTGCTCATAATTTCGTCCAATGGGCCGTTTTTCTTGAAATATGGTCATTCTGATCTCAGATATTCTTTATTTCGTTAAACAATGATGTCTCTTCTATTGAATGTCTCATTGCAAATATTCAAGATACGAAAACGAGCAAAGAAGATTATAAAAGTAGACACGAAATGCTACAATTAAAGCCCTTATTCGTTAAAAAATATTAATTTTTCAGAAAATTATAAGCATT
>JAPYZP010004485.1:0-13390 GCA_030522985.1 Torymus sinensis
GTTCACCCTTTAATCAGCAAAAAAACAACAAATTTCTCACAAATCCTAACAAAACGACCCTCTGTTGCAGAGCACTTTCAGGGCATACCGCCGGGCGCTTTGCCCGCCTTCCTGCACAACCTGCAGAACTCAACAGGTTACAACATCGCGAAGCCGATAGCGAGGCCGGCGGCGTATCATCCGCACCATCCGCCCCATCCGGGCCACCATCCGGCCCAGCATCACTTGCCACCCAACGCCCATCACACTCTGCACCAGCTACTCGGATGCAGGACTCCTTATCTCACCGGTGGGTATATTATACACTGAGACACTCCATATTATATTCTACGTAAGTTGGGATGATTGATCGGCCGGTGCTCGGGGAAATACAAAAAAAAAACAACTCCCCTGACGTGCATTGCTCGGATTATTAAATTATGAAGACGTGTGTTGTGAGCGTTATCGATCGCTTCGTGTCTGCAGTATGTTTGATGTTGTATATAGGGGCATATATTTCTTTATTAATTTCTGCTCGGTGTTCTTTTTGATTAGATACTTGGTATATGGATAATGTAAAGGTAATGATTTTGAAGAAAGTCGTTTATATTTTGAGTGATATACTATATGAGTATAAAATTACGAACTTTCATATTATACAAATTATTTCTCGTATATAATATATCATTGATAGCTCGAAGTTGAAGAAATTTTTGGATAAAAAGCACTGTCAAATCTAATATCCTAGCTACTACTATCAAAACTATAGCCAAGACTGCGCTTTATTCAACCGCACCCGAGCGGGGCCACTTTGGAAACAAAGGGCTCGCAATAAAACGCAATAAAAAGCCCTCACACAGGCGCGCGCATCACCATAGAGCGCGAAAGCCCGAAAAAAAATAACGCATTTTTTCCCGTAAAATGGCGAGTCCATCGAGCCTCTGCGCCATACAGCCGCACGCAGAGCGTCAACATTCCAAAAGTCATGATAGATCGTACGCACTAGATTCGAGAAGCAATATTCGCGTCGTGTCGCGCTCACGATAAGCGCGGACGCGCGTACTACACAATGACTCCGCTCTCTCGCTCTCTCTCTCTCTCTCTCTCTGCTGGCGCGCAAATGGGAAAGTTCCTATATATACAGACGGCTGATGGTCCTGCGGGTCTACCACGTGCGGCGCGTGCTACTTGTGTGGGCGTGGAGTGCGCATAAAGTGTGTGCGTGTGTGTGCATGCGTTGCTGTCGGCGTGTTATTGTGCACACGAGAGAGGGAGAGAGGGAAAATGCATGCACAGCCGCGACCGAGCAACAAGTGCGTGGAAATATCATCGGCGCGCACCGACGATGATATCGTCATGCTCAGCTTGGCAATATCGGAGCGCTGCTCGACGATATGAAACTCGCCGCGCCGCGCTTTGCACGGATTCAATTGACCGTCTAGGAGTGAATAGACACACATACGCGCGTGTGTATATATGTGTGTGAGAGGCCTTTTTCGATCGCTTCGCTCGCACTCGATGAGCTGTGTAAAGTTTCGATGGTCGGGGCATATATGCGCGCGCTCTTGTCGATGCGGCTCGTCGATGATTGTCGAATTGCGTGTTTGCGTTTTGGATTGTATATTGCTGGAAGAGCCGGGAATTTCGTATAATGCGTACGTTTGGCGGAATGGTAGAGGGAGCATGTAATTTTTTATTATTGGTTTTTTAATAATCTCACAATGATAAGTATCACAATGTATCTCTAGTAACTATAATTATCAATTTTATTATATTAAATTTTTATATCCTAAATTTTGGAGATATAGAACAGCTCCATTCAGAATTTCGGAGCTATTAACGAATTATATAACTCTATCATAATAAATGATATGTATCTATCAGCATAAATAACATAAATCTAGCATATTACGAATCAACTCCTTTTACATAAATAAGATATTTTTTGTTTTTACAAAACGATTCAGAAAGCTTTCGTCTAATACGTTCAAATACAAAAATGAAGAATAATAGAAACAATAAAATGTTTATATATATATATGTTTATATCGCTGTAATTAAAAGAGCTAATAGAAACAAATGTATATACAAATGATGCAGTATTTTGCTAGGTACACTGAAAAAACCATCACGATATCTGTATAGAAAAATAAAGTTTCGGTCAACAATTTGGAATAATAAATTCAGTAAGGTTGCTTTTACACGAACTCCTCTCCTTCACTTGCCCAACATACCACTAATCCGATCTCTCTCTGGCACGGCTTCAGTGGCGAGCCCAGGCGGCGGCAACCACCAGCTGGGCGGTCCAGGCGCGGGCGGCGCTGGCGGCTTCCCCAGCGCCATGCAGGCCGCCGGCCTCAGCGAGCTCACGGGGATGAGCCTCGGCTTCCCGTGGGCGGGCAGCGCCCGGGGCAAGCCTCGTCGCGGCATGATGCGCCGCGCCGTCTTCTCCGATCTGCAGCGACGCGGCCTCGAGAAGAGGTTCCAGCAGCAGAAGTACATCAGCAAGCCCGACCGCAAGAAGCTCGCCGAGAAGCTCGGTCTCAAGGATTCGCAAGTGAGTGTAATTGCCTTTTCGTTGTGGGTGTGTGTGTTTTTTTTTTGTGATGGGAACATTTTTGCGTAAAACATTCCGCGATAGGTTGGTAAACCTGGAACAGCTAAAGCGATAAGGAAAAATTGCTGTGACGGTACGGTAAAAACGACAGGGAAATCCCGATAATTTTTCCGGACTGTCACGGTAATTTCCATAGTCAAATTCTTTCTGTGTGTTGTATAAAGGATAAGTATAATAAAGTATGAACAGTTTCGATAATGTAGAAGTTAATATATTGATGCTCTGTAAATGATTTTATAGTATAGAATCGCTATTTATTTCATCTGAATATCAATTACAAAAATTATATAGCATACAATATTTCATAAGTTAGTTTGGAACGCAAACTTTATAAAAATATTAATTGATTTATAGAAAAAAAATAACGTATTCGGCTATCAAATTGAACCACTTCGCAAGCGCGAACAAAATTTTACGCTATACAAATAAATTTATTCATCTTCTTAGGATTATTCTCTTTTAATGATTGATAAAATGGAGAAGGGAATACGCATTTGGTTTTATGGGAAGTTTCCATCATGAATTACGGTTTCTGTCAAAGTTGCGATATAGCGCTACCGAGTCACGTATATGACGTTTAACGAGCGTATTAGAGCACTAATCATCGGGCTAACGAACTGCGCACGCGCGGGCGGTATAAGCTTTGCCGGAGTTTCCGCCGACATTTAACCCATATGCTTGACGCTGTTCATTGAAATGATAGAGACTGATATACGGTTCCTTCCGAAAGTCCTAATTTACCCACATAAATACTCCGTTTTCTTCCCATGGCTCTTGTATATATGCCAAATCTCATAAAGTGACTCTCCAAACTCAAATACCTATACCCCCTATAATAAATAACACTATTTTACACAGCTTTAGCTACCCGTATTTTTTAAATTACTGCACATCATTCTTAGAAATCCACCTTAGTAGCATCATTCGTTCTCCGCACTATATAATAACAAAAAAATATGTGTAGACCATACACTATCTACACGCACACACAGCACGGCCGCAGTCGCGCTTGCGCACGTGCACGCGATGCATATATACACGCTCTCGCGTTGTCCAAAAGCGCGCAAGTCCACGCGTAACGAGAGGAGGAGGAGGAGGAGGAGGGGCGGAGGAGGGTTAATCGGGCGATGCCAGTTCATTAGTTGCAGACATCACGCGGCTGCCAGCCCGAGCTGCTGACTCGCGCGCGCACGTATATATAGAGGACGCGTTGCGAGCGTTAATGAAACTATACGCGTTTCATTGCGCGCGAGAGCCGCGCGTGACTGTGCGAACGCGGACTCGGACTACCGCGCGCCGGTAGCGGCGTATGTTGCGTAGGTTTGTGGTATGGAGAGAGGGTTGAAAGTGAGGTTCCAGAGAATGTCGAGGCGATTGAAAAATTGAGGTTGTTGGGGGTTTAAATGGAAGATTTGTTGAGAATTGGCATTTATAAAAATGTCATTTGTTATTGTAGTAGCAATTGTGGGTCTTATACCGAGTGATTTGTTTAAATTTCGGTTCTTTATCTACCTCCACTTTCCCAAGCTTCACGATTAGATTAACGTATTGATATATGAGCATTAGTTCCTGTAAGAGCTACCAACAAACACGTATACGTCCTCAAGCTTTTGAACACCACAAAGCCCAGTTAAAGCAATATACAAAATTTGAACAGAAGCAGTAAATAATTAAAGTCAGATGTCGCA
Organism: Torymus sinensis; assembly: GCA_030522985.1. Taxonomy (NCBI): domain Eukaryota; kingdom Metazoa; phylum Arthropoda; class Insecta; order Hymenoptera; family Torymidae; genus Torymus; species Torymus sinensis. The sequence continues at coordinate 4,285 of JAPYZP010004485.1, forward strand.
GTCATTATGTATGTTCGGGAGTGCCTTCTCGAGGTTTCTGAGTCTAAACACACATCAAAGGCTTAAAGGTAAATAAAATTTACACTTCATGTCCCACCTGGAAAAACAACCAATTCTTGCAAAAATCACACGTTCTCGTCTAAAAATGTCGAAACGATAATTTTCACTCTTCCTCTCGACCGGCCTGCGGAAAGATCGAGAAACGGGCGCGTGATCGATCCTCTCTCTTACTCGAGAAAGCCAGTGCGCTCGCTCGTGCCGGCTGCCGGGTGTATGATCAAGTGAATAAATTGCGGCGCAGGGGTGGCTAAGGCTCTCTCTCTCTCTCTCTCCCTCTCTGCGGAGACCCTCTCCTTCTCGCTCGCATCCTCATGTATAATTCACACCTCGAGCGCCATGACTCGGCCGCGATTGGTCGAGGCTCCGTGGCGGCGTTTTATGACGACGAGTGCGCGAGTGTACAGGCCCTCGCTGCAGAGCTCTGCGTGTGTAGGTATCCGTCAGTCGATTTCGGGCGCGACGAAATTCCTGCACATGCTGTGGATATATATGTAGACTGCGCGGCCGAAGTGATCCTGCATATATACGAGCAGCTTTTGTCGCTTCTATATATACCTATACGAGTAGGAGGACGTTTGTGCGGGTGCTCATTTTCTTGGAAGTCTTTCTGAATTTCAGGCCTGTTGAGGCTGGGCATACTTAAATTTCGATCGTTCGGGACGATGGTGTGACGATATTTTATTGGATTGAATTTTCTAGATAATTGTTATATTGTTTTTTTTCTTGTTGTATTCTGTTATGAGAGACTGCGATGAATTATTAATTTATACGCACGGACGCTGTTTGTAATGTATTTGGTATAATACACAAGCACCCTGAATAATTTAATACTTTAAAAAGCATATATTTGGGTTCCAGTGAAATACGTGCGATTTTCACTAATGCATTATAGATGAGCATTGAAGTTCGAGATCAAGTCTTTATTTCTATTTAGCCTATAGTTTTTATAAAAATATTTGCATCGCAGTATACATTTTACTTTTATAAATTAATATTCATAATTATTTTTCAATTTAATATATAGAATAATATATTTGTTGAATATTTTATTCGATTTCCTTGCCCTTTATTTATTCCCATTTCTTTTTCTCTTTTCTGGAAATTTTATTCCATAGTTTTAAGGTATTCGTCGTTGTCGTCACGGATTTCGCATGGAACATATGACACACTACCGCGCGCGGGATAAGAAGTCGAGGCGCGCATAGCAAACGCGTCACGTATAGAAACTTTTTAATAAAAGATTCGAAGTTACCAATCGATTTCAGAATCATCTGAAAATGTGAAAAGTCACGCGAAGCGATCTGCCCGTTTGATTTATGTCTTTCGATTGAAATATCACGTAATGCTATACCTGAAAATAGTTTATTATTATTATTTGAATTTCACACAATTTTACTTTGACTTCTTATTTTTTTTTAAATTAGATATAAATTAGAATTATTTTTGCATATTATTACATTTTAGTAAATTTATCTTCCCACGTCCCTTAACAAATGGCATTAAAAATACCAATCCTTCAAAAACAACCAGCGAAACGAAAAAGACGCGAATCGAGAAAAATAAATACATATAAGAGCTTTTTCTCTCGCCATAACGGAAACTGCACACGACACCCACACTCACATACACACACACATCCCCTATTCACACATATCTAAAAGCAAGTGGATCCGGCTGAAGATTGGGGGCGCACCTAATATCGGCCGCGGCGGTTCGCCGCGCCAACAGTCGTAAAAGTGATTATTGTCCGGCGATGGCTTCGTCTCTCCCTCTCTCTCTCTCTCTTTCTCTCTTCGCGGCGTCAGCCGGCGCCGGATGTCATCCCCCTCCGCGTATGCGGGGAAGACCGGAAAAAAATCCTCGGTCTCTATCAGCTTTTTCCCCGCACGGTGTCGAATGTGCGTGGTTGTAGATTGGCGAGCGGGCCGAGGGCGGTGGGCTATTCTTTTATTGTGGCCTGTGATTGAATTTTGGGATATTTAGACGAGTAATTCAGGTATTATTTGAACGATTTATTGTAGTGTGAAAAGACGTAAGATTGATTTATTTTCAAGTTTGGGTGTCCTTGAATTCAATGTAATAGAATCTCACAGAATACGTATAAAGCATTCGACAAAAAATACATTTCACTAACAAAATATAATACATATTCAATTAAATACCAAGTAAAATTTAACCTATACATAATTATTCGCCAAACAAACTTTGTTAATACACAATGTTACAACGTCCCAAAGCACTTCGCGTAACAACCCAACAAAAAAAATCCCTTCCCGTCCGACAGGACAACTAATCATCCAGCATCATAAGGCCCATCCTCGCGAGTTTGACTCCCGTACACGTTCGTTTCATGAATCTTTCGGAGGGCGAATTTAATTAAAGCTTTTGGCAGTTTAGGGTCGCGGCGTCCCGCGCGCGCCTGCGCAATTGTTAACTGTCCTAAGTTCAGCCGCCGCGTCTCGCCTCCCCGCGAGAGTTTATATGACGAGGATGAGCGCGAGCGGGGCTAATTAACGTAATTAGTGCGACGTCGCTCGGCTGCTGACCCGACCGCAGCGGGGCGCAGCCCCTCGTTAATATACATCCATCGCGTTCAATCCGCATCTCTCGCGCCGTATTGCGTTTGATGGCCGCGGCGCGCGCCCGTGTGGTGATGTCTTTTTGTTTCGTTTGTATATGATGGTTGCTCGTTCTTTTTTTTTACATGATGGTTTCATGATTGGTTGTGGTTTCAAAAGGGAAACAATTTTTGTAAATTGAATTTGCTACGCTAAAGGTGGATAATTGTAAAATATAAGAGAAATTCGTAAAAAAAAACAAAACAAAACAAAACAAAAAATAATTAAATAAGCGCTGAGAAGACTTTTATTGTTCGTATACTAAAAAAATATACCAGTCCTTTTATATACGCATACTTATAACGTCGGTCTCAAATCATATTATTTGAGTTACTGATTTGAACAGTCTGATTTAATCGCAAACTCAAGTCGGAGCAAGAGTTTCGAAACGGTGCAACAACAACCATACTTTACCAGACATCAATAGCAACGAAGAAAGTCGGAAGCCAAGGCCGTTGGGGAATTTACTCGGGATGCGCGTTTGCGGCGATTAATTAAGAGGAGGCGGTGGCGGCAACGAAATGAAAAAGGGCGGCGAGCGCCGCGGGGGCCAGTTGTCTTTTAAAAAAGTAAATCCGAGCCGACGGCGGCGCAACTCGCCGTCAGTTTCTACCGAGGCCGCCTGCCAGCTTGTCAGGTTCACGCGAGAGACTTCCTTCCTTCCGGCGCTCGGAGCAACTTTTCTTCCGTCTTTCCTCTCTCCCTCCCTCGCGGCTTTTATATCCATCCGAGTTGGCGTTCTTTAACGCGCCCGCAAGAGTAGCATGCCTCGCGCCGGTTTAATTTTATGGAACGGAAAGTTCGGCCTGTCAAATTTTGACGTGCACGGGTGCCGTAGACGCGGTGTGTATGGGTATCGGGGAGAGATCCAGTTCGGAATGTTTGCGAGCCTGTATTTGTTGAACTTTTCCCATGTATTTATAGGTGGGGGAGAGTCAAATTTTAGTTGCCGTGATGGTTTGAGGGGAACATTGGCAATGTCTTTTGCTGTGTGCTATAACGATGAAATTCCCAAAATTATATTGGCCGAAAGAATAAAAGTAAATAAAACACGCGATTTTATTTCGAAAATTTAAAAACAATTCGACCCACGGACATAAAATAGAGTTCATGAAATTTAAGCGCACTCACAATCGAAACGATTTTAATAATTTAGAAACCAAAAATACTGAAAATTCATTTGCAAATACATTTTAAAGTCTCGATTACAGAGAAAATGTTTGAAGAGCGTGCGCACGCGGCGGGTATATTCAGAGAATTGAGGGAAAGCGCACACGGAAAATTGAAAACGGAAAGGAAAACACACTCGCTCTCTCTCTCTCTCTCTCTCTCTCTCGACAGAGCGAAAAACAAACCCCGAGAGAGCCCCGGAGATAATAGATAAATGGAGAAGAGGGAAGATCGCCTGCTGAAAGGTAAGCTCGTTCGCACACACACATAGCTACGGACTAATGGCTACAAATTGATACGAGCGACGAGTGAGTGAGAGAGAGAGAGAGAGCGGAGAGAGGTTGAGAGAGGGTGGGGACGAAACTCTATATCCCCCGTCGAAATACAAACCTTAATGGCCGATCTGTCTGGCGTGTCAGAGTCAGGGACTCTCCGGGCAAGGGGAGGGGTGAGAGAACGCGCGTGCGGGCGCTCGTAGAGGGGAGGGGGATGATTTCATCGCGCGAGAGTCTCTCGTATATATACGCAAGCGCTGACCCCGCCGCGAGCTTCTTGAGATTGAAAAGGGTGCCGATGGACGTGTCGAGTTGCCCTGGCGAGAAGGGAAATTTTGTTTCTCCATGGCAGAGAGGGAGAGAGACGGGAAGATAGGAATTGTGTGCTGATTGCGTCGATCGAATGATGGGTTTAGGGACCTTGTGACGTGGAAGTATTTAACGATACATTAATACCGAGAGATATTTCTATTGGTATTTTTGGTGTTTCAAGAAAGTACTTAGTGACTATCTTTACTACCGAACATTTTATTGTTAATAATATTGATGTATTACGCTTCTTGTCTTACCCAACTGTACATATGTATATCATTTTTTAACTTATTTTACTTCGATTATAACTATTTATTTTATTATTTTTTAACTATTTATATGTTATTTTTATGTAATAATTATTGGGCCGCTGAGCCCACTGTCTTAATAAACATTCTATTCTATTCTATTCTATTGTTATTTTTGAAGCGATTTTGGAAGAATTTTTGTTTTACAAGTGTCAGTTCGCGATGAAATTAAATATTATTTTGTGATATCTGCGTTTAAAATATTTTGTGCAAATACATATATTAGCAAGGAGCGCGGGAGCGCTCCGAAGGCAAGTTATGTTCTTTATATAGTCAGCTTTGGAACAATAGAAAATTTTTCGAATAAATACTTAAAATCATCTACGTTTGAATTTATGAATTTATGTTACTCCAATTTTGTGTGATTATGTATTTCATTTCAGACATATTTTATTATTATGTAAATTCTACTCATATAAAAATATAAAGACTAAGCAATGAAGTATAACTACTTTTGAAATATTTTACAAGTATCACAACTCTGTATTATTATAGAACTCGACCTAATCTGTTTTTTTCTTCTAAGATTAAAATTATGTAAAAGAGGATTTGTTTTTGGGATTCATTTTGGAACCAATCTCACAACTGAAATCTTGAGAAAATTCCTTCAAATTTGCGAAAAGAATTAAAATTCTAGCCTCTTCAGAACTATAAGTACCTGTCAATATTCGATTCTCGAGAAATTCAGATTTCCACTTGCTACATCAATTTTTCGCAGCTTTATTCCAAAATAGTTGTGGAGGGGTATAACAGAGGTTCGGAAGACATATGGTTCGGATTTATTATTCACTCGTACCAACTTGTTGTAGGCGTGATATGCTGATATAAATCCTCCAATCTCTGTAATATTTTTGGTTATTTTTTAGATACATTGATCTGTATTGGAAATACACGAACGATATTAAACGAAGAAAAAGATAAAGATTAAGAAAGCTTAAAACTTTACATAGGGTAACTTCACCAGTGAATGAACGAATAAGGAAATTGTAACTTTTGTTATTTAATTAAGTTGTTTCAAAATGGATTAAAAGTATAATCCTTTTGAAATTTATTTTCTAAAATGTTCAAACTTTACGTCTGTGAGCAAATTTTGAATAAAGAATCAAAGTAAAAATTTTATTTAATAAAAATCTATAAATATCTCCTAAAACCCAGTGAATAAACACGCAATCTTAGTAATCAGTGAATGAACACTTGATAGCGGCGATTTTATGATTTTATTCTTAATAAGATAATTTTTTTATGCAGAATCTTTATATAAAATCAAATAAAAATTTTCAAGGATTAGAAAATTATCGTCATGTTAGATAAACAATACATAGAAAGCTTGTTATTTTCATATATTTGAAGAAAATGTTCATTCACTGGTGCCTGTTCCACCACTGGTGAAGTCACACTACATAGTTATATATCTCTGTTCTTTCCAGATCTAAAATTTTATCACATTAAATAAACTAACTTCTATTTATCATACATATTTTTAGATTAAGTTAATTAAAATTGGACAATATAATGATATTAAATAAAAACATAGCATAAATCTTAAATTTCTTGTTACTCACATTAATTCAAATCTGTGCAACTGTAAAATTATTGTACTGTTCAATTAAACATTGTACTTTTTGCAAGAAGACTTTCTCAGCATAAGGCTGTGAGTTATTTCATGTCCTATTACTGTTCCAATTCTAGCATAATTTAAATATTGGGGACTTTCTGGTTGATAATAAGGCCTTTGCAGTTTTCCCGCAGGTAATACTTTAAAACGAAAAATATATTTTACACTAAATCTATATAATTTTGGTATTTTGGCAAATATGTAAAAAATTATAATATCTTACTGAGAGAATTTTCTTGAGGGGAGTATTCGCTCCTTGTACATTATAAGAATATATTCCCCAGTCATCGTAGTACGGGGTGTATTGGATAGTACAAACGCTATCTATGACTAAAATTCGTAAGATTTAACATACTTTCGAAGTAAGTTCCTGGATAAATGTGCAGGTCATTATAATATCGGTCTGCTTTCTCAAAATTCATAAATTCATCAATATAACCTGTAAAAAATTCCATTTCTTTTAATTTTTCTTTTGCAGCTTCTCTTGTCTTATAATGGACCCATTGAACCTATAAATATATTTTATGCTAAACTATTTTCAAATTAAAGTTAGAATACTACTGCTTCCTCGTAAAGGAAGCTTTGTTACGCTGAAAAAAAAAGTTTTCAAGAAAACAATATTTTAGTAAGATATTTTGAGTCATTTGGAGTCAAAATATACCATTTAAAAACAATGTCCGTGTGTGTGTGTGTGTGTGTGTGTGTGTGTGTGTGTGTGTGTGTGTGTTTTCACTGAAAACATAAAAAGGGAACAAAAGCTTGGGAGTCAAAGCAGTGCTGCTTGCGTAGCCCAAGTAAGTACCTTTAAGCTGAGTTTGCCTGACACCCAAGCCGATATTGCTTGGGAGCGCACGGCAGAAGTGAACGGTCATATACGTATCACAGTACGCAGCGCTGGTGATCTGCCGTGCGTTCCCAAGCAATATCTGCTCAGCTTAAGAGGTACTTACTTGGGCCGCGCAAGCAACACCGTTTTGACTCCCAAGCTTACGTTATCTTTTTCGGTTTTCAGTGTGTGTCTCCCTTGACATTGACACTAAAACCCTTCCGCCTTATATTGTCCCCGCGGAAACCGCCGCAAGGCATTACTTCGCAGGGGCAGTGTGCGCCTTAAAGGCCCTCCACCGCGCCACCCGACGCCACCTCACCCATTAGGACTGTCAACTCCTCTTCTTCCCTCTTCTGCCCTCCGAGTGGAATTCAGCCTTCCGATAATGGCCGTGGCGAGTGTAACCACCGTGTCCCAGCCCTCCTGTGAAGCGAACAGGCACTGGCCAATGCCCTCTGGCGTCAGTGACCCTTCTCATGCGGCTCGAAACTGCTCCCTTTCATTTTGGAACCGAGGGTACCGGAATAGAGTATGCTCCACGTCCTCGTCGGTTCCAGGGCATGCCGGGCACTGCGTGCTTTGGGACACGCGAATACGATGTAAATAGCTGCGGAAGCAGCCGTGCCCGGTAGGCACCTGGATGAGATGGAATCCATATCTCCTGCCCAGCGACTCCTCGACATCTGAGATGACGTGGTGGGTCCACTGACCTTCTCCTGCTGAATCCCGTCGACGCTCCCACTCTTCACTTACCCTCCTGGACCATTGGCCATGGCAGCGCCCCTGGCCCGTGACATCTTCTTCTGCATGCCAGCCTTCACGGTACCTTATGGCTCTCTAGGTTGCCAGAAGGTCTGCGGGAGGAAGCCCACAATCACTGAGAGAGCGATGTCCGACACGGTACGATAGGTAGGAGCCACTCGTAGCGCGTCCGTTCTGTAGGCTCGTCGGCATGTAGCCCCCTAGCTCGTATGGCTACTCATTGCCTCTGCCAAAATTGGAGCTCCGTATAATATTACGGAGCTCACCACCGTAGAGAGGAGGGACCGTCGCGACTGCTTCGGCCCCCTATATTGGGCATGATGCTCGCCAATGCTCGGGCCACCTTCGACGCCTTTGAGCCAGCGTTCAGGAGATGCTCCTTGAACGTCAGCCGCGCATCTAGTGAACCCCAAGATATTTGATAGTGTCTACCGTCCTGATATTTTTATCTTCGACCGTAAAGGTGTTGTACTTCCTCTTCTTCGTATGGGAGATAAGCACCGTCTCCGTCTTCTCTGCCGCCAGACTCAGCCCATGGACGCTCAACCAGCGGACAACGGTATATTGTTTCAATGAAAATAGTTTCTGTGCCACTATGCTTCAAATACTTTCCTATACAGCTTAATACAACTTTTATCAGGTGGAAATTTCCAAGAAGTACAATAATATTTTCAAATTCTTTGTTCTTTGTTAATGTTATATATCTTGCTATTTTGTACATTCCCTCATCACATACAACTGCTAATTGCATTTGTTTCAATTGGCTTAAAATATCTTAAAAGTTATATAAGCTAGTGTAAACGGTCGAAAATTCGGTTAAAGGAGCAGGCAATATTGGTAAAAATCAGACTATTTGTTTTGGGCGACAGTCTTCAAGAATGATGGATTTAAAAGAACTCCAAGTCCGAAAATGTTGGTTTGAATTTGTTATACCAATTTCTTGATCATAGTTCGTAACGTTCATTCTAGATAAATATCAAATGAAATCATCTTTTTGCAAATCATTCTCTAAATCTTGTGTAGAAAATGACTGATGAATCTCGTGATATGTAAAGTCGGCAGGTAGTGTAATTGTGTTTGATAATTTTATAAAATTTTGGACCTCTTGACATTTTAATTTTGTGGTAAATGATCGGGTGTTACAATCTAAATGAGTT
>JAPYZP010004486.1:0-10554 GCA_030522985.1 Torymus sinensis
ACGACAAACAAAAATTTTGCAAAAATTTCCATTTTAAATCCAAAAAACTCGGGTGCCAAAGTTACCCGACCTGCCAGCCGTGCCCCGCTCTCCCCTATACACGTTCCGCGAAAGCGCGTGCATATAACTAACCGGCTGAATAAAAAATAAAGCGCGCGAAACGCTTTTCCTCGCTTCGCGGCGAAGTTGACGGCTGTTTTCGCCCTCGGCGTAGGTATATATCTATTCATGTGTATATACGTGCGCGCAGATGTATAAACGTACGTGACCGCGCGCGCTATACATACATCGCACCGCCGGCGACTACTGTACGGTAATTCACTCGACAAAAGCCGCTTTACACGCACACGGAGAGAGAGAGAGCTATATACGTGTATATAGTGGTGTGTGATGCGGCGGGCACGCGAGAAAATCGTTCTCTGCGTGTTGTTCGAAGTCTCCCTCACTCTCTCCCTCTCTCTCTCTCTCTGTCTTTCGAATTTCCGTTCGGTGTAAGCATAAGTAAGTATAGCTGGTTGGCCAGCTCGATGTGGCGGCGTTGAAATGTTGATGAAATTACATTTGAAATGGATATATGGCAGGAATAGAGAATGAGTTGTTTTGCCTTTCATTATATCTTATGCCAGATTTCTAAATGAAAACTGCACGCTATATGTAAAACGAGGAATTTTAAACGATCTAAAAGTTAAAATGTTACACTTTCTACGTACGATACATATATATAAAAAAAATTATCACTATATATTATACTTTTTGTTAATATTAATTAACAGATATTATTGAACCACAGGATTATTATTAAACCTGCACAATCAACCTATACCAACTCTCCAGCTCGTCCCCAACAAAAATCAATCATCACTCGGTTTCCCCACCCACCCTTGCGCACACACACACACACACATGCACACATTTATAACCGACCAAAAATGCACGCGAACCCAATACGCCGTCTACCAACCCACTCCACATCCACGTCGTCGTCGTCGACGTCGTACAATACGCTCGGGCGCACGTTCTAAAGGCCCTCCTTAAAGTCGGTCGGCCGTGTATAGTATATACCGAGAACCGAAGGTAGTAGTAAGACGAGCCCCGCGCCGACTGCGGAATTCGATTTGCGCGATTGGGAAACAGAGAGGCGCGCGCGCACACACACGAGAGCGCGCTTTCTTGTATGTGTATGTGTATAATGCTCCGCGTGCACAGCAACGGAGCGCCGGAACTTGCGCCAAGTCGTGCGTATATATATATGTATATATAGGTGCAGTACAAAAGACTCGCGCTGCTGCTGCTGCTGCTGCTGTGTGCACAGCTCGCGGCTGCAGGAGATTCCTTGTACGTTGTGCACCGAGTCGCTGTACGCGGAGGCGAAGTTTCTTCGCGGGGCTTTGTTGGCGCTGTCGACGTCGCGCGCGGAAGCTTTTTGTTGTCGGGTGTATGCATGTGTGCGTGTCTGTGTGGGCGATTGGGAGGATGATGGAGTGGGGTTATTTTTTTTTATTTCAGATGGGTGCGACGTGGCGGAATAGGGTGGGTGTAAAGTTCTAATGAAAATTCGTGGTGGGAAGTAGTACTTTCAAGGGTTTTGGTATTTGTGTACTTTACTGGTTTGGATAAGCCACGGATTTCGGTTCATCGATTACGTTTAAACTTTTTGGGATATATTTTTGGATGTTGAAAAATGCAGAAAGCTATATAATATGTATAGTTGGGCGATTTAAGACTCCGAAATAGTTGAATTCTGGAAGCTTTGGGGCTGTTACGCAAGATTGGTTTAAAAATAGTCTCTACTTTCAATATCCATATAGTTTTGTTCGGAAAAATATAGTGTTCCAAAAAAGAAATTGATTCGGAGAGGTCGTAGAGTCTCTCCTAGTAATATGATTGTCCAAAAGAGTATCATAATTATAGAAAGATTGTCAAAATACTTTTTGGGCAGAAAGATATTTTTCGCACCTTAACCAGGAAGTGGAAAATAAATCGTAATTTTTATGCAATTAGATTCATTTTTATTTGCAGCATTTATCGGACTTTAAATTAGGTCAGAATGAAATGGAGTGAGGTAGAAACCGTATAGCTGAAGTATTTATAAACTTTCTGTAAGTGCGTAATATAAAATTCAAGTATCCCGATTAATGAAGCTATTTCAAAGTTTTTTTTTCATTTATTTTCGTGCAAATTACGCTTATACCAAGTGCATATACCGACTCTAGCAGCGTATCTTCTTCTAGATGTTCTTTTTAAATTAAATTCTAGTAATTTAATTACATCGGTACATAATTCTGATGTTATATAAATTAATTTATAAATCAAATCTATCATTCTATAAACAGACCTCCGATGCTTTTAACGCAACTCAATCAAAATTTCAAAAATAAACTGTAAGATAATACATTACAATTAACATAATTCGTTACAATATTCACCATCGATTATTATCGTTAATCAATTAACATGTATTCAATTTAAAAAATCTTTTTCGACAATTTTAACTTTTTTAAATAATACTCTAATTGCACGAATAAATTTTCGTCAAAAAACTACTCTTCACCCCCTCAAACTCTAATGCAAAAAGACGCACTTGGTGAACTACAATGAAACCTCTCGCGACGACAGTCGCGCGCGAATCGTCAAATTAACTTTACCCCTAAAAAACTCCCTCTCCGCGAGCGCGCGCGAACATCAAAAATTCATTCAAACTCCAGCTGTTCTCTCCTCTCCTCCTCCTCCTCCTTCTCCTCCCACCCCTCGCGGAAAAACTTTTCGCGATTAGGCGTAAAATTTCTCTCTCCCACTTCGCCGCAAAACTCCGTCTCGAGAAAACTTGGGCGCAGAAACTTGCAGTGGCAACCGCGCGCTAGCGCGTCATCACAATTCAACACCTCCTCTAATTTCCCAACTCTCCCTCTCCCTTCCTCCCTCCCTCTCTCTGCTCGCCTTCCTTCGTGTTTGCTAAATTCCCGACGTGTGCGCAACCTCGTTCCGCTCCTCCTCCCCCGCCCCGCCGATATTAAAGGGATCGTCGCCGTTGTCGTCGTCGTCGCTGCGCGTATCCGCCGCGAAACCGCGAACAACTCACTCACTCCCGCGCTTGCGCCCTCTCTCTCTCTCTCTTTTGTCGAGAGAGAGAGAGAGAGTGAAGTAAGTACGAAGTAGCGTCGGAGAAGGAGGAGGAGGGAGGAAAAAGGCAGCTGCTGCTTCTGCTAGGTGTAGAACAGAGAGAGATATAGGTACACAGTGCCTGCAGGAAGGAAACGAGAAGACGAGAGCGAGCGAGCGAGACAGAGTGGGAGTGTATATATATATATAGGGAGGGAAGAGAGGAAGACGGAAAGTGCGCCAGGCAGGCAGCTAGCGCTCTCGAGAGCCATAGCCGCGGCGGCGGTGGCTCGGTGTGCGCTCGAGGCCACTGAAACCAGCTGCATTCCCGGCCATTAGAACTCGGCGCGCGGTAGTGAAAATTTACTGTCGTAACCCAGTCCTCTAATGCACTGCGCTCTCTCTCTCTCTCTCGCTCGCGCGAGAAGGAGCGAGAGGACCGTATAGGTACAGCTCTGGTACCTAGGTAGTCTCTTCTCCCTCGGTGAGTCGGCGCGCGGTTATACGGACGCGCGCAGTTAAGGATGTATTGGCTCTAGCAGTCTGGCTGGGAAATTAACGTTTAGCCGCCCCGAGCGCGGCGAAGAAGGGGGAGAGGCGAATAAATTGCCCCGGCTAACGGCGGCCCAGCGTGCGCGGATGGCCTTTTTTTTCTTCTTATTCTTCTTCTTCTTCTTTCCCTCTCGACGGCCCGTTGCGCGTCTAGTTGGTTCCCGACGTAGCGCGGTCATGATTTTTCAATGTTTACGAGCGACCGGTTATGCGCGCGCGCGCGAGTATACGAGCTTATTGATCCGAGAGCGCGGCGGTGCATGGCGGAGGTAGTATATAATAGTGTCTTCCTTTTTTTGCGAGCTGGGATTTTACTTTTTTGGGGAGAGGGAGAGAGCGCGGTGCATGATTGGCCCCGGGTGATGACTGTGATGAAGTGTCGGACCGATGATTAGAGCTTTTTGTCTATTATATGGTTTTTTAATTGGTTGATTAGGGTGAATATAGTTCAGGTTTGAGTCTTGTGAATTAGTGTCGTTTTATCGTTTGTTTGTTTTTTTTTTCCAAAAATTCACAATTGTCAACCATAAGGAAATAATTATATTTTCTATTAGCAGTCAAAAATTGATATTATCATCATATAGTTATTGAAAATAGGAATTCCTTGACGGAAAAATGTAGCTACAGAAAACCAATAGCAGCGTCCTCGCAAACTTTCCTTTCGACCTGTACACCTAATACATCCTTCAAGTCAACCGAGGCGGAGAGCGATAGAGAGAGCGAGATATAGAAGCCTCGACAAGGAGGCTAAGAGACGTCCTCTCCTTCTCGCCTATCTCCGTCTCCCTCCTCTCTCTCTCTCTCTCTCTCTCTCTCTCTCTCTCTCTTCTTCCTCCTCCACCGCGGCAGTACTCGAGTAGTTTCCAGCGCGCGCTCGCTCGCTGAGAGAGCCCTGCTGGTGTCATGCAGCAATGTTATCTGCCACCCCGCGCCAGAAAGAGACGGTCCTATAGAGCGACGCTGCAGACGAGGAGGAAGAGCGAGACAGAAAGAGTGGTATAGAGTGAGAGAGAGAGAGAGAGAGAGAGAGAGAGAGAGAAAGAAGACGCCGGCAGAGTCTGTGCCTCGCGGTAATGGCTTATAGCCAGAGAGTCTCTGCTGCTGCCGCCGCTGCTGGAGTCCTCGTTTTTACCTCGTGTTCAAGAGAGGCAGAAAGAGAAGTAGACTCTCTCTCTCTCTTTTACTCTATCTCTTTCTACCTCCCTCGATCTGCGCCTGTCTGCTCGTTCTCCCGGCTCTCGTCTTTGACGAGAGAGACGAGGGGGAGAAAGAGAGAGGGGAGAAAAAAGAGGAATCCACTTAGCGCAACACCTCCATCATTCGGAATTCTGGGCTCGGGGATGGCACTTTGAAAAATCTTCTCGCGCTGAGCTTGCGCCCAAGAGAGGGAGGGGAGAGAAGCCGCCGAAGAGGAGCTTATTGTTGAATTTATGCCTCGTCTTCCCCTACTGCCTATATACGTATACATATATTTTTTCGTCTTCTCTCGCTCTCAGACTCTCCTCTCTCTCTCTCTCTCTTCTCTGCCAGCGGCTTTTTTTCGTTTTATCGCTCGAATATATATGTGTATATATGAAGACGTAAGCAGGCGCGTGAGCGAAATGACGCGGGGGGCTTTGATTTGTGGCGTTTTATTTGACATATCGTCGCTGTTTTTCCGCTGACGGGGCGCACACTCGGATGATGCGATGATATCACTTAAGTAGGCCGGCACCGAGCAGTTTTATTTCGTGTCGGATTATATACACATATATATATATATTTATATATGTGTATATACCATATAGTCTTTTACGAGCGCAAGAGCTGCAGGGTGTCTCGTGCGCGGGATAAAAAGCGGTTCGTTCAGTGGCATATACGAGCGATGCTATCAATTTATTATAGTTTCGGAATTCCATGCGGGTAAATATTGAGACGTGGGTATACACCCCGGGTGGAATATAACAAAAACTGGTAAGAAAATATTTAACAATGGGAAACTATGTTTTCGTTAACGTAAAAACGTAACTTTCTTCCGAATCAATGCAATATATCATCTTGTCCAAGATAAACTATATGAAAATGGCTAATTATTACACCCCCATTAACTTTAAAGTACATAGAAAAATAGTCTGTATGATATTGATAAAACACGTGTTTTGCTCTTGGCCCACGTCGTCACTTCCACAAGCATTTTCAACAATCCAAACATCACAGAACCTACATCGCACTCCCACAGAAAATTACATACTAAACAAACGTTCATGAATAACCCAAGACCAAGCCTTAAGTATAAATTAAACATTATACCCCATACACGGGGGGCGCCCGATACGCACCCCTCCGATCATTCATCCCCCGACAATTATCCACGAACGAAGGGCCCATCACAAACACAAGCCCCGGCCAATCAAACATCCTCGAACCGATATATATATACACACAGACAGACCTATCCTCTCTCCCTCCACCCATCGCTTATACGAAGGAACACTTACTATACTATCCACCAACAACACGCATTACTCATCCTGTCCGCGGCAGGCGTAATCCCCACTCGCGCGCGCGATCGGTCAACACCGAGTAGCTCTATATGTTATCATTTCTCATGCGCGCGCCTGCGCCGAAAAAGGGGGATTACGCTGTGGGCCTCGCTGCAGCTCTCCTTTGGGTTAAAGAGATTTAATTAAACAACGCGCGCGAATCGGCCCTGGCGGCCGGCTTATTAAAAGGCCGCCGCGGGAGAAGACTGCTAAGTGGGTGGGTATATATATACACATCGTGTATATACAAAAAGGGGCGAAATCGGGTGTGCGCTCACGGCCTTCACCCCGTTTATATAGCGCACGAGAGGCGCATCGGAAAAGGGTGTCGTATGGAACGGACGCGTCGTCTCTGTGTATATAATACGGAGAATATAAAGTGCTACTATATACGCACGTCTCACTCACTCACTCGAGGAGAGAGAAGGAGAGAGATTCCACGAAGGGTACAAGTAGCAGCGTATATACATATACGTATATATCCTGTATAGCACCGTGCGGGTTACGTTACATCGCGTGCCGTTGCTGCGAAGGTCCTTTTTTGCCTTGCACACATGTGGGCAGCTGCTGCTGCTGCTTCTCCTCTTTCTCCCGAAAAAAAAGTTCGGGAAGTCGTCGTCTCGTAGTCGTCTGTATAGGTCCTTGTGCGCTATTGTCGGGGAAGGAGGAGAAGAAGAGAGGGCCATTATGTGCGTATACGCAGAAGTGCGACGGTAGTAGCTTCGATTAGGGTGTGTGTATTCGTATACGTAAATGAGAATAAAAGTAAGGGCATGAGTATGTATATGTATATCTATAGACGTGAATGGGTCGGGTGTGATTCTACGTGTATTGTGGTTTTGTGCGCGCAGACCTAGAGTAGAGGATGACGTGTACAATGCCGCATTGTGCCTGGAGCGAAATTTAAGGGAGTGTGAAATATCTTAACTGCTTTATGCGGGATCAAGGCGATTCTATTTACGGCTATGGAGCGGGTATATAGTAGTGCGCGCTATACTTGAGGAATATTGTATTTTTTTATTCTGAATGCCCGTTTCCGGGATTGAATTCTATAGTGTGTGGGTTATATGTACGCATATACGAGAGTTGCGTATAGAACGGTTTGAGAGATCGGTCGAATTAGATATTACGTTAATGGAATAAGATTTGTAGATATACACGCAGGTACTATACAAAGGTGCGTATATGACAATAAGGAATGACAATGTAAAAAGGTATACCTCAATTCAAAATTGACAATAAGAGAAGCGTATAATAGGCTTGAGCGTGAATATTAATTTTCATCAAAGATTGTTTAGACTAAGAGCCCCTTCGCTCCTCTCTCTCTCTCTCTCTCTCTCTCTTCTCTCGTCAAAGTCAATTCAATTCCAATATCCCACATCAATGCGCGCAGTCTCAATTTACAAATTTCAAGGCCAAACATCCTTACAGCGATAAAGATCGGCTTTCACGAGGAACATTAGACGAAATAAAGAAACTCGCGCGCGCCCGTCCCATGCCGAGAAACCGAAAACAAAAAAAAAGGAGTCAGCGACGACGGGGGAGACGAACGCGCGCGCAGGGGCCGAGGAGAGAGCCTCGAAAACGAGCGCAGCCTCGTACATACATATATATATCCTGGGCTGACGTTAGATGAGCCTCCTCGGGGGGGACCCTCTTATACACACCCTCTCTCACACACACACACACACACACACACGTATATAGACGAAACAACACGTCCCGCACGCGAAAGCGATCGCAAAACAAGACTCGCCTCGGCCCCTTTCCCTCTCTCTCTCTCCTAAATCATCGGCGCCCCTAGGCTGCTCCCGAGAAATTAGCTTCTCTCCGCGGGCTTCTCTTTTTACGCCCCCTCCGCGTGTTTTGAAAGGACCGTCGAAAAGGCTCGATTTTAAAAGCGAGACCTCTGACCGAACGGTTATACGTCCCTGTGTACGTGTGAATGTGTGGGTATAGATGTATATATATACAGAGAAAGAGAGACGGCTGGTCGTTCGTGCGAGAATTCCGCGGCAGCCGAGAAACGAACTTTTTTACGACGGCAATTTCCTCCCGCTCGTAATCGAGCGAGCGAGAGAGAGAGAGAGAGAGAGAAAGAGAGGGAGAACGACGCTCGGCAGCGGGATGTATACAGCGCCGAGCAAAAACTGATTTGTTGATTCTGGCCCAAGGTTCCGCTCTCTTTTTCTCGCCTACACTTGCAGCCTGTCTTTTTCTCTCTCTCTCTCCCGGTTATATATATACACACACACAGTACACACACAGTGCTTTCGGTTTGTTACAATAGAGAAATTGCCTCGGTAGCCGCTGCTAATTTCGCCAGAACGCGCGCGCGCCCCGTCGAGTGGAAAGCAGTGCGGCAGTAGCGCGGGTGTAAAAATTGCGCAAAATTTACGCGAAGGGAAAACGCGGATAACGGGAAAACGCGGAGAGCGTGCAGTAGCGCAGTATACACAGCGCCGCGCGCTCGGGTACTTTTGTTTCGGGGTATACAGTTTCGTAAATGGCGTTATGTCGCGGCTCTCGAGAGCGCGCAGCGCGCTGTGGGAAATTCGTTTTTATCGCCGGTCGCAACGGCAGCGGCGGCGCGACGTCGGTGCGAGAGCCGAGCGAGAGGTTCTTTTTTTTACGGGCCAAGGAATTTATATACGCGGGCGAGTGCCGAGAGGGCTTTTCTGAGAACCTCGAGGTTTAGGTTTATGGCCGAGGGGTGTGTATACGTGGGTGGAGAGGAGCTGTTAATGCGGGGATGTTGATAGGGAGATGATGCGGTAAGAATTAGTTTGGGAGTTAGAGTGTGGGTGTGCGGGTGTTTACGAAGTCGAGGTATTTTGGGAAATTGATGTGAGCGAGAGTTTCTTGTAGCGGAGGGGTGTAGATTGTCGTGTAAAGTCTACTTGTGAAAATTAATACGACATGAATTTATGGGAGATATTTAATATTTTCACTTTTGAACTTGTACGTTTATGCAAAACCTTAAGGTGGGTCTGCGGGTATACACAGGTCACAAATATAAAATATTCTCGAATGAATTGTTATCATACTGTAAGGTGAGAATCAATATAGTATAATAAATAAGTATTTCAAGTACCGGAAAAAAATGACTTAACTTAATTTTAGTACTTATAAAGTAGATATCGTCGATTTGAAAAGTGATTAAAAAATTTTTTTTAACGTATAGAAATTTATGGGCATTTGTTATTAATTTTTCTACGCATCTGATATGAAAAAAATTGGGTAAAAATCATCTAGTTCTAAAAATTATTAAATCCATCCTACGATACCTCGTAATGAAATTTTACAAAAATGAAAATGAGCCGTTAAAAAATAAATAATAAACCGCTTTGTATCAGCTAAATCAACTGATTTAAGAACAAGCTGAAATGGCATTACAAAGTAGATAAAAACAACTTTTGTTTTTACTGAAAAAAACATTATATTTAAATTGTAGTTTTTACAACGTTTAAAAAATTAAAAGTTTATTGAAAAAAGAAGGATTCGTTCAATTTCCAAACAAAGAAACTTCTTTTCGGAAAAAAGTAGAAAGTCTAGTGGTTTTAAGCTGTTTAAATGTATTAGAATTAATATAATGCCAATCCAACTTTAACAGAAACAAGGCCCTACTTTTCTTTACTACCATTTTACCGACATTGTTGTAAGTAAAATAAACCTTACATTATTATAATCTTTTATCAACTGTGTGAACTATTTATCACCTTAAAGGACTAACGGAATTTTCAATTTTCTGCGAAGTTTTAGAATATTATTATACCTATTTAATTTTCTGAAGTTTTGAGCCAATTCTGAAAGAATTGTAATCCCTTTAAACATTTTGAAATATATTGACATCAAAAAAATTTTCAAAAATCTGTGAAAGTAACGCTCAGTATAATCTTCACATTTAAAGCAAACTTCTTCAGAAAACTTCACTAAAACCTATCAGAAATTGAAAAAAGAATCTCAAACTCCGGATTACGATCACCCCTTGATTAAATAAAATTGACTTCCAGTGCTGAAAACCAACACTCATAAAATTGACTTCCAGTGCTGAAAACCAACACTCAGCAAAAAAAAGAAAGAAAACACCTTCGAAACTCCCATACAGCCTCGTTTAAAAACCCAATTAAACCCAACTACCCACATCCAATTTCCCGTGCCCCATCAAGCAGCAGCAGCAGCAGCAGCAGCAGCCAACCTCTACGACCAACAAAAAAGCATCCCACCATAAATATCGATTCCGAAGCGTTACATCACGCGCTCGCTCGCTCGTATATCCGCGTAGTCACGCCGCCGCACGGCGAAAATTACGCTCGCTCGCGAATTACAAAAGAAAAGCGTCGTCCAATCACATAATACCCGTACCTATACGCTAAAACTC
>JAPYZP010004487.1:0-14601 GCA_030522985.1 Torymus sinensis
CGAGGGACCAGATGACGCCGAGATTACGGCTTCTCTCGTTATTTATAGCTTTTAAAGGGTCTGTGTAGATGGGCTTGTCGTAGTGAGCGATCTTCGGGTACCGTAGTGCAGTTTTTTGCGCGTGTTGTTTGTTTTTGTGGACGGTGGGGCGACGTCTGTTGGGTTATTTGGCTTTCGAGACGTGGGTTGTTGTCGATTATGTGTCATATAGTCGTGAATCAGAATCTATTTGGACTGCCAAATGTAGAATGTCCTTTCAATGAAAGACGATTTATAGTGCTACTTAAACTGTATACAATATGTCGATGTAGAAAGTGTGAGCAGGTTGTGTATTTTTCGATTGAGTATCGTAGTGGAACAGGTCAAGTGTAAGTCAGACGCAAAGATATACATAGATATAAATACAGTATATGTATTTTTGCTGTGTAATACCAAATTTTATCAATTAGGTATCTTCTGAGTTGTCTTCTTCCTAAAAAGATCATATTTAAAAAAAAAAATGGTTTCTGAATAAATAAAGTAATAACTGAAAATATGAAATATAATGAAATACTCTGCGATTGGTTGTATCTATAATGGCTTAAAATTTCATAGTTTTGTTAAATCAGTAAATAGATCGACTATTATTTTACCTTATCAAATGTTTTGAACGTCTGTCTCAATAGACGAAAATATTACAAGTACTATTGATACAATATCGATAGCTCCAGTTACTTTCTAACGAAAAGTCAATACAATCCAAATCCCAAATTCCCCTTCATCCTATTTTTCCTAACAATCCACCCCATTTATATACCATCCATACATCACCGATCCCGTCTACTTATCCACCCTCTCACACCTCGCCATTTTTCGTTCCTTTTCTTTGCCCCCCTTTCTCCCTCTTTCTCTTGCCGGGTATATACGACACATCCTTCGCGGCTACGCGCTTAATTGGACAAACAGGCGTGGGGGCACGCAGAGCCGCGGCGAGGACACGCGTCGCGGTCACCTAATGGTCGAGCTGTTTGCGCCCGGCAAACATGCGCCGTCGCAGTCGCGTCTCTCCCTCTCTCTCTTGGTTTGGCTGGGCGGACGATTATTTTTAGATATCGGGAAGGGCCGAGCTTGCGCGCACGTGCGTGGCATTTTTCGATCGTGGAATTGAATGAGTGGGGTTTTTTTTCTTGGGGATCCCGTATCGTTTAATATTTGGTGTTTGTTTTTGAACTGGATACTTTTGGTAAGGAATAAAGCTGAAGATTTTGCACTGATAGAATTGTGAAAAAGAGTTTCTATCTACGAGACGCAGTGGTAGAAGCTCGATGGAATCTCGTGTAATACACGTGTCTGACTATGTTTGACATTCATCTACTTCGACGCGACGTTCGTGAAAAAGAATCAAGTTCTATCCATAGTTTGTTTGACTACGTTCTATATGTGTATCCAGTTACACGTGCTCAGCATAATCTCTTTGAGGGACTCTAAAAATTCCTATTGATTATTTCAGTCCTTTCATATTTTTACTTATGTTATTACAATGATTCATTTTCTTCTTCTTCTTATAATATTATTATATTATTTATTAATTATTATTCTACTAAAAATAATTTGCTAAAACGATTTATTTCCAGTATAGTTCCAGCAGAAAATTTTAATTAGACGGCCAAGCCTATTATACCAGAATATTTAAAAGAACTCTATTATACTCGGAATCTTTTACAAAGTACAATCTTGAACATCGCCCACACGCAGCCGTCAAACTCGAACTCCCCACGATCCGTACTTTCCTACAACCTCTCAACGATCATTTCTCTCGCTCTCTCTTTCTACCTCTCGTTTTTTCTTACGCCCCATCCGCCGCGCGCGCGCGTTACACAACACCGCCGCCCTTGCGTCTGCAACAGCTGGCCGGCGGCTCATCCGATCATTATCTCCTTAATTAAACCCCCCGGCGTCTGTCTTTCCCCGAGCGCGCAGCTACACGCCGCTGAGGTAATAATGCGTCGGAATTTGCGGACGCCGTTCGCTTCGATAATACGGAGTAAATTGACAGGAGCGCGCGTGCGTTTGATGCGATTGCGTAATGGCGCCAGACAGGAGGGAAGGAGAGTGTATTTTTTCAAAGGTGTCTGTGTGTGTATGTTGCATGCGTGCGTGTGTTTGGGTTACGTGAGAGCGGTTTCGTGTTTTCGGGAGGGTATATAGGTGGGATTCTGGAAGTGTTGTTGTTTTAGAGGATTAAGGGACCGTTGCGAGAGTTTGTCGAAGTAAAAATAGACGATGGATATTAGCTTGGAAGATTAGCTTTTAACGTGTTGAATATATATTTTACGTGGTAGTAGAACCACTTTTTTTTTTTGGAAGTTTGTAAAAGAAGATTTTATCAATTATTTGTCATGCATGAGTTTTGATGAAGATAATGAAAGTAACAAGCAACGTTTAAGAAAAGAATATATTCTCAATTATGAAAGATTTGTTAAAGATTTGAAATACTACGTGATATCAGAGGAACATTCCATTTCCATAAAATATACCAAAACAGTAATGACCGGCGTAATGTATTCCGACGATAAGGATTGAGGAGCTCACGTACGCACGCGCGTCCTGACGAATTTAGTCCAATTTGTATTTTGAGACGTTCATGCGTTGGGACAGCGTGGAATAAGAAGGAAAATATTCTCGGCTCTGAAAAGAGGGGATCGTTTGATTAATGCGTGGCAGTCAGTATGCAAAAGAGATAAGATCTCATTAGATTAACTGCATGTAGATTAGAGGCATGAATCAAACATGCGTAAAATATGGATAAACTTTTGTAATGTGGCTTTTCCATATGTAAGAATGAATATATCGTGCCTATGGTAATTTTTCTATCGTGTGTTATAGTTTTTAATTCATTCGGGTAGTTTAACATTCATATACGTTCCACACACAATGATCGGAATATTTAACTTTAATTTGTTTCAACATCATCTTTACAATTTACCACTGAGATAATTTTAGTACTCTCAGTTAATGAAAATTTTCGTACAAGCTAAATCCAAGTATCTTACCTATACTTTTATCTTTTATTTCATCAATCAGAAAGTAAACATTGAAACATACCAAGTCAAACTCTCCTTATCACCATAAGTATCTTTACATTAAGATACTACAAGGTATCTCTACGTGCGATAAAACCCTTGTAAACTGAAGCAGACACTCTCGCTTTAAGTAATATTCCCCTTTAAGAATGACACACACACACACGCGCGAGCAGCATCTCAAAGCTACATTTTTCCCCTTTAAACTTCGACTTCCTCCCCTCGAGCTCTCGGAAAATCTCCTTTTTCTCTCCCGTCACGGCCTTTTCTCCGACTCAAAAATCCCACACATTCTCCTTCCACACACATACACACGTGCGTCCCTCTCGCGATCCTATTCACACACGCGTATACACATATATACGCATGACGCAGGGCATCAACGTCTCCTATAAATTACCAAAATCGGAGCAAAAAGCTCTCGGAGGGCGAGGCTCTCTCGCATACACACACACGCGTAGACGTCAGAGTGTCTGAATTTACGTATACACGTAATATACGGCATAGAGCTGGCTTTGTTCGCATCGATCCGCGCGAGAGGGAGTCTCGTTCCGGGCTAATTTCATCGTAAACTCGTCGCCCCGCTTCTTTTTTTTTCGTCGAAGCGCGCGCGCTTGCGGATTGTTTCCGCTTTTCTTCTGCCGGCGCGATCGATTATATCGTTATGGAGCGGATGGGCAGGCGAGGGGCTTTTTCTCGCTTCTTTTTTTTCTTCTTTGTTCGCTCGTTGCGATTTTAATGAGCGCGAGCGGCACTCGGCGTTAGGACGGGCCGGGGTGAGAGGTTCTGCCGAGGAAATTCGCTTTTTCAGGGTCTTGATGGTTCTATTGAAGCTTTGGAATCGGTTTATGGACATAAGGTCTGTGTTTATGTAGACTTCGTCAAATGTCGAGTGTTATCGGGGAATTGATTTTTTCTGTGCGTTGATTGCTTATGATAGATGATTTATTGATTACATCTATAATTTATATATTTAATTATATATATAGTTGTGTATTAATTTTTGAATACGTTTCGATCGCAATGACGTATATGGAATAATCGTAAAATATTTACGTAACACCATATCAATTCTTTATGAAACTCATTTAGTATGTGGCACGTGTAGTATAATAATTCACCAGAATTCATATAAATCTATTAATATTTGAACTTCGTAATATCTTCCCCCCCCCCCCAAAGAAAAGAATATTTTACTAAACAAAATCCTACATCTAAATTCTAAAAACTTTCATCCAAAAAATGAATATTTCTCTGTCGAAAAGAAACCTGCAAAGAGAAACTAAAATACGACAACGCTCAGAAGCACAAGACCGAAAAGGTCGCAGCGACGTCGACCCCCAAAAAAAACACCCAAATCGAAAAATGCCCCGGAAGAAAATTGAAAAAAAGAGAGACGAAGAAAAAAAAATCTGAGAAAAAGTGCCTCGTCCTCTTTCGGCAAAGCCATTTGTTGCTTTCGGGTCAGCCTCCCCATCCCTCGCTCGTGATCGTCGGAGCGAAGGAGCCGAGGAATTCCGAGCTTGCGGTCAATAATACTCGCCGAGGCTAAACAGTCGCTAGAGGAGGGGAGAAGAATTTCGAAAAGTTCATCAATCGCCGGGGAAATTGAAGTCGACTGCGGCGATAAATTTGCGCAAGCTGCGCGAGATCCAGCTATGGAGGGGAAGAGAAAACTACACGAGACGCTGGAATTCAATTCTGAAAAGACGTGTTTTACGATTTCGCGAACAATTTTTTTACTCGTGGAGAAGTTTGGATTTGAAATGTAGTTTTGTGGGACGGTTTTGAAAGGACGCAAAAGTTGAAGTTAGAAAGCTGTGCTTTTAGGGCTTTGCTTTTGGTGTATTTATTGTTGAGCGTTTTGAAAAAGAACTGAAACTTATTCGATGTTCTTATCGTCGTCAGTTATATTTTATAATAACTGTTTTTTCTTTAAACTTCAATAAATTTTGTCACTCGATAAAATATTAGAAGCTCGCAAGTATATTACTCACCATTCCAAAGGAAATATAGAATTTTCTCCGAGGAAAAGTTTCACTGATAAAGTATCTTTTAAAATGATTTCGTGGACACCATCGGAATGGGAAAATCTTCACTATACGAGTAAATTACTATTTTAGTAATTTATTATCTAGATATACTTTATGATTTGAGAATGAAAAATTATTACTTTTTGTGTATTTTTTAAGTTGTGCCGGACCTCTATCCAGTAATACGTATATAATACCACTGATTTGGTTTAGGTTGGATAATGAAGCTTACCTTCATGAGCGACGTATCTAGAGTTGGCAGATCGATTTCCAGGGGATAAGCACAAAGGCAAATAAGCATAATCTTCAATAACAAACATTCATTAGTATATAATTATGTAGAGAACCATTTTAATGATGATGATATTTTAACAAACCGTTAGTTAAACCAATACAAGGATAAAAGGTATTTATATAAGAATATAAATGAGACCTTGTCAATATCGTAAACTAAATTTAACGTGAAAAGTTGTCAATAAATCTGTAGTGCTTCTTCATGGTAAAATATTGTCAATGGTGTTGACGTGTAAAAATTTTCATTGACTTGTGTGTGTGTGTGTCTGTGTGTGTATATATAGCATAAGTATAGAAGATTTATACTCATAGTGAATATGATAAAAGCTGTATTAATAAAAAAGTTATTTTAGATCACTTCCACGCTTCAATGCGATGAACCTGAATGAAATTAATTCATTCTTAGCAATTAGCACTTTCCACATTTTTTTTTATTTTATAACTCAATAGTTTTTGTAAAAATAACTAGGTCGTGTTTTTTTTTGTTTTGACTCCTCCTATCAGATAGATTTGTGATAGTGAACAAAATTTGTTCAAGAAAAAAATGTCTGAAATGTTTTTTTTTATGACCTCTACAATCAAAATATACAATTTTTAGAAACTGTCCGTTATAGATGCTTCTACGTGTGTTCGTGTGTGCATAAATTAAGTTAGAGGGAGCTAAAAGACAATGAATTGGGGTCAGTATTTTAATTAATCATAAAACTAGGCTGTTCGAAATCCTCGAGTTTACTATCGTGACGTTATTTGGCATTGGAGTATATCTATAGATATGCATAGAAATACAAAAACTCTAACGGCCGTCAGTTTTTATATTTTGGTTTAATTGAAAAGACATATAAAGTAAAACTAAATTATTTTTACATAAATTTTTTTTTCACGACGCTGACTACTGCCAAAAAAAAATTTTTTTTTTCGAATGAATGTAGTAGGAAATTCTTGATGAGAAAAAGACATTGTCCATTCAAATTTTCCATGAATTATCTTCTGGCGCAGTAAAACGAAATGCAGATATGTTTTTATAGCACACGCTTTGTACAGAGAGCAAATACGACCGAAGCTTTTATCTTTCTAAAAAGACTTTAAAGACAATATTTATCATCGAGCGCGAGGATGGGTAAAAGACTTTTTTTCCTTTAAAAGTCTATAAAAGCCGTAGCGCAAGCATAACCTCATTAAGCTTTCTTAAAATGAAGGGAATCGCACTAAAGCATTTTAATAGTTCCTCTAAGTGCAAGTTAGTATCGTTTCGAGACGAATGCCACCGAGAGTAGCCCGTGAACTTTCTACCTTTCTGCGTTTTAAATTATAAATCAGTACGTCTTATAATAATTAAACGATTTTGTATAAAAAAAACCTAAGATTAAAAACTACATCCCAAAGGAACAATGCGTATACACGATGATATACCTGAAAAAACGAAACTGTCAATTTTGACCTGACCTCTTCCAACCAACGCAGACTCAACAAGTCTTTTTTGCATGCATCTATCTCCATCTTCCAATACCTCCACTCCCAGCCGAACCTCTTGCACGATCCGCTACTCCCCTCGCACGAGACGACACAATCCCTCGACCTCCGCGCGCGACAAACACCTCACTCACCCTGAAATGGATTCCGCGGAGAGAGCTTCGTCGCTGATTTGCTTTACTAAACGCTTTCAGCCCGGGGATTTCAGGCGTGCAGCCTTCGAGAGCTCGCGCGAGAGTGGGATTCACTGTAAAAGGAGAGAGAGGGAGGGATAGACGACACAATGGCGGTACGCGCGACGCTGAAAATCAAGAATCAAACTTATTCGGGCGGACGCGCTCGCGTCTCGCGAATAAAAGCCTAATTGAGGAGTCGAGTTGCGAGTGCGGCTTTATATGTCATAACTAACTTTGAGCGAATCGCGGAGATATAGAGGCGGGCCGAAGGCTTAGAGAGCTGTGTATGTTGGGCTGTTTAAATTGTAGAATGATGGGAATTGGTTGTTCACTTGGCACGGTGTATGGTTTCGAGGGATGATTGTAATTTGTAATTTGTAATTTAATTAAAATTAATTTAATCAAATGATTGTTATAATTTCAGGATTATAACGAAATTAGAGATCAGTTTTTCGTGAAGTAGTGTGTGGTATGTTCAGTTTTTCGAATTGTAGGTCATGTTTTGCAAACGCACTAATCAGTGAGGTTTTTGGGCTTTAGTGCCATTAGATGTAACGATAACTGCGATCTGTAATTGGTTAGCCACCTGCGGCAATGCTTGTTGCGATTCGTTGATATCGGATTATTCGATCGATACACATAGAGAATCCGACTGGTTTGTTGTTCGATCATACAATAGGCTAAACGGATTTTCGAAAGGGATGAACTGACAACTCGTTATTGTGAATTAGAAATGTGAATTACTAGGATAAGCGAGCGTTTGAAGTCAAAACTTTTAGCAGAAATATTGTAGACTAGAGAAAAATTATTTAGATATAAAAAGAATAATAATATCGTAATACGTAATTTTTTAGCAACATAAAAATAGAAAGGGTGGATATCATAAATTCGTATATTTAACGAATGAACATTACCATATCCATCGTAACCACATGTAAAGGCACATTAATTACCTCGATTAACAAAATACGAGCAACGCCATCCCGCCCACATCCACGGTAAAACCTCTACGATAACAATCAATTGAACGAATTCCAGGCAGCTCGCCTTCAAAAACGCATCGCACTGTCAACCCCACACACATACGCGCGCGCGCTAATGTACCAACCCGCCGAAATTAATTCGCCGCGGGGCAGGAGAACGGAGGGCAATTCGGCCGCCTGTTGCGCGTATAAAAGGCAGAGGCGCAGGCTGTCACGTAACGATGAGTCATACACGCTGGAATAACGCCCCCGCGCCGTTTATATTGGCTCTGATTCGCGGGCGATATAATGAATCGCGCCGCGGGATTGTGCGGGCGCGCGGTTTTGTAGTTTGCGGCCGCGGCGAGGAAATTAAAATTCGCCCTGATGCGCCCGTTTGATCGGCGGTATTATGCCGGGTATTAACGGATTGTCGGATGCGTTTTGTTATATGCGTGGCGGAAAATGTTAGTCTGTTTTGTTTGTTGAATGGAAATAGGCGATTGGAAGAGTGGGGAGGATTTTTGAGGATTGACGAAGTTCTTCAAAATTGTAAGAGAGAAAATTAGGTCATTATTGGGTATTAGCGAGGTAATCCTTTAAACCTGCATGGCGTATTCCCTTTGTGATGAAGCATAATGAAATTTTCACGACGAACGGAGCTACTTTTTGGTAGTTAATTAGACTATTTTTTCAAAGAACTTCATTGGTGACCTAGATTTGATAATTTTATTTTAAATATAAAGAAAATTCAACTTCATTTGTAGCACGGCTATATGTACATTTCTCTTTTATTCCCTCCACATAATTACCAGATCTCAAAAAAAGTTCTTATTCAAATTCAAACCACCCCGGCTCAATTAATATTTACGCCCTATATAATATCAAACTCACAAAATTAATCCCAACGTTACCCAAAATTTCATACTCTCCCTCTCAAGCACCTCTTCGGCGAACTCTCCGGGCCAATCATCATAAAGAGCCGGCGATCGGCTTAGGCGGCCGTGTAACCGTGTAATTCGCGGGATTCGCCGTAATCGCCGGGCGCGCGCGGCGATAATCCCGGGTGTACGCGAGTATGCGCGAGCGGGAAAAGCCAATTTCTGAAAGCCGCTTGGCCTGGCGAGTAGTTCAAGATGCACTTTGCCTTGGAGAATTGGAACATTTTGATCGGCTTGATGTTTCGAGGGCTGTGGACGCAAGTTTGCTCCGGGGCTGGTTGTAGATTCGGATGTGAAGTCGGCGAGGTGGATGCACGTTATTGTATTAAGAAAGAAGTTTTTATTGGATCGGGAGTCGTCATTTTTAATTATACTGACAAATGTGTCTCTTGCGTACGCTGTTGTACTTGTAACGCATCCGCAATATTAAATTCATCATTTCATATTTTAAATAATTACATAAACGAAAAAAGAGATTAATTTAAAATAAAATATATCAAATTTAAAAAGATGTTTCTTCTTAAATTAAAGAAGCTAGCATACGATCCAGTGGAAAATCAATTAAGTTTCATACAACATCCTGTGATATATACCTTACTTCGTTACGTAGTATAATAATATTACTCTTCAACTGCAAGTGAGTTTCAGAATCCGACGAACGCGGAGAATGATAGTTCGTTAAAAATTAGCCATATTGTGCCGGGCATTCGAAATGGCACACGGACAGTCGCAATTTCGAGAATTTCGATGACCATTCATCGATCCCCGCTCGTGCAATTCGCTCGCTCCGCCGTTCTTGAGTGACACTTTCAATCTGGGATGACGCAAAAATACAATATCGCTCGATAATACGAAGTTGATCATACGATCCCGTCGATTCTTTTCAGCAATACGAACTGAAATGTGAACTGAAAAATGATCGGTTTTTTATTGTCTGCAAAAACTCCGGAAACTTTATAACGATGTTCGCCAAGTGAATTAAAAGTTGGACTTCAATTTTTCAAAAAATGAAACGCATAGTTAACTTCTCTAACTACTTTATCTTCTATATTAAAAGAATCTTTTATAGTTCCAAAATATTTACCAAAACTTACAAAAAATCATTAAGGTGATGTGAAACCCTAATTGCAATATTTTTTAAATCAACATTCAAACGTTTATTTGGAAAAAGACGAACGTCAAGCGCTCCGTACACGTAAACACTATATTCAGAAATTTTTTTGAGTAATTCTATTAGCATTTTCGTTAGCTATGCTCGTTTTAAAATGGAAAAAGACGAACGTCAAGCGCTGCGTATATGTAAATACTATACTCAATTTTTTTTTAGCAATTCTATTATTATTTGCAAAAGATATAGACATTCTGAAATTATGTCGGTAAGCACATCACCTTAGCCACAGAATAAATGCACACATCACTGGTTCTCTTCACAACTCTTCAAAAGTATTTGACGACACCACCACCATCGTAACCTGTGCCGTTATAAAGTCTAATTTCAGTCGTAAAATTCGCTATCTTCCACGACCACCTACCACACGCGCATTCATCCTAATCATAATGCATGCCTTAACTACACCTGCGATTCCCCTTCCAGCTTCCTCGCCGCCCTATCGGTGCTCTTAAACGTGTTCGCCTCTGCCGTGCGGTTTTGCGCGCGCCAGCTCTGAATATCAGCCATTAGCGTGCCGTTTGACTTCGACAATGCGTATATATACATATAAGGCAGAGAACGAGGCGCAATTTGGCGTCCGGATATCTCAGCTCGTTTGATGGGTAGAGACGCTGCAAGGGCCGCGAGTTGAGAGAATGGGGCGCCATTGTTTCGCCAAGACTGAAAAGACGGGTCTTGGATATAATGGGGTAGTAAAAATCGCGCGAATTGGGTTGAGCTGCATAAGTGTAGGATAGGAGTTGGAGGAAGGTTAGTCGGATTGGAATTGTATGGCGAAAGAACGAGGTTTTGATGTTTTATAAGTGAGGCGGAATATAATATAGAAATGAAAGGAATAATCATTGTTGTGTGTAGGATTGAAAAGGTGGTAAAATATCTGTTGTTATACTAACTAAATTGAGCATACAACCAGAACCTCAATTGTTTTAGAATACTGAAAATATATTTCATAGATATAGTCAGATTGTATTTCTATCTTTGGATCGCGAAAAATTAATTTTGAGTTTTGAATTAAATTTCATACCTCGTACACATGAAAATACACAAGAAAATAAAATTGTTAATTTTATTCTTTGACTACACGAAATTTCCCAGCTACTTGTAAATAATAATTAAAACCATCCTATGCAAAAATCCTTCAACAGCATCGCAACAGCATCACCTCATCCATTTTCCCTTCCCATCTTCGCCCGTCGTAATCTTCTTTCTTTCACCTCGCATCCCAACTCGTCGGCATCCCCATTGTTTTTTCAAGACTGACGGATGACGCGCTAAAGCGAAAACGAGAGGCACGCGGAAAGAGAGAGAGACAGATTGCCTTTGCATCAGCTCGCGCGAGCATCGCATTGCTTTTGTCGGGATGCATATATATATGTATATATCGATTCGCCTCGTTTTATATTTTATTTTATTTTCCACTGCGCGTTAGCAGCGCTGCTCGGCACAAAGAAGATACATGTCGAAGATTTTTTTAGACGTCTAAAAATATTGGAAACTCGTTCGCTCGCGTGGGCAGTCGACTCGTTCTCTAGTCTCGGCGTTCTTTCAGAGAACCTGATTGTGAGAGGCGAAATTAAACATTAGAAAAATAGTCGAGGGGAAAAAAAGAGGCGAAATTAAGGCTTCTGCGGGGGATGATTTTAATTGCGGAGCTGCGGTTTCCGGAAATGAGAAATGACTATTTTTCTCTTTGTGTTTCAGCATCGTGATAGGTATGATGGAAATGTGATGTTTTGCTTTGTAAAATTCGTTTTAAATAATACATCATTCGCGAATATAATAATATTTTAGACTTTATCTAAAAATTTGATTCATACTCCAATAAAGTAAAGAAGTTTTTATACGTTTTTCAACGCTCCTTTATCGTCCATATAATAAAAGTTTAATCGCCACGACCGTGGAATAGACGAGAATAGATGTAAAATGATGCGGCGTAGATGGCGCAAAATAGATGCGGAGCAGACGCGTGATAGTCAAAATGAATGCTAAGCGAATGCGATATGGATGCAGAATAGACGCAAGGGTCGCGCAATATGAATAAAATTTTGGCCGGATATTGCAGATATCGCTTAAACAATTCACGATAAATTGGAAAATTCAACACAACGATATTTTGGATGGAATCGATTTTTGATGTTTAGAATAAGCGTATGGGTAGAATATAAGTCTAAATTTAATGTAAACGTATAATATCAACGTTTTAAAAGAAAAATGGCTTCTTTTCATAATCCTCTGAAGGAGAAACTATATATTTTTTTAAATGCCTTACAATATACTTTACTTAATTTATATATAAATTTATAGTAAACCCCAACTAACACTCAATTTGGTTCATAGTACGTTAACCGTCGTATATCTTTCACTTT
Source organism: Torymus sinensis (assembly GCA_030522985.1). Taxonomy (NCBI): domain Eukaryota; kingdom Metazoa; phylum Arthropoda; class Insecta; order Hymenoptera; family Torymidae; genus Torymus; species Torymus sinensis. The sequence goes on from JAPYZP010004487.1 coordinate 12,476, forward strand.
AAAAAAATGACCTAGCCGCGTTACAACTTCTCACGTACGTGTAATTTTCGACTGCACACTAGGCATTTACCTTAATAGTTGAGCATTACCGTGACACAGTTTTTGTATTGCCAGATAAGGCGGCAGAATTATAGTTTGTTGTAATTTTCAACCTTTCGAGAAAATTGCACTATTAAGCTGTATAAATGTACAACCTACCATTCGACTATTTAACTCTATTTTTAAATTCACCAAGTTCGTTTCGAAAGTCGATTAAAAAAAAAAAATTTCCATAAATTTCACCATATCGCATTCATTTTAAAATCCCTCCTCTTAAATCCGCAATAAACCCGCGGCGCGGCCAAAACGATGTCGTATCTTCTCCTTCTCTCCGCGCGCAATAAATTCCCACATCTCTCGATTAAAAAAAACTCGCGAGAAGCGGCTTTCGCGCGCCCACCCGCGGAGGGGGAGGAGGGATATAACGAAGAATTAAACCGAACGGCCGGAGTAATAAGGAGTAATTGGATCGAAAACTCTGGGGTCGCGCCGCGGGAAAAAAGGTGTAGGTAACGGCGAGCAATTAATAACCGCTGTAATCCCGGCACCTTTTCTCTCTCTCTCTCTTTTCTTTTTCTCTCCCCCGAAGAGTGTGCGAATGCATTCGCGCCAGCCCCGCCGCGCCCTGCTTTTCTATACTCGCCCGCCGCGCGCGCGGCGACAAATGTGAGTCACGACTTCGCGACATATTTCAATCGTCGCGTTTCTCCGTTTCCTTCTTCCAAGAGGGAGAGAGAAAGATATTTTCATCGCGTAATAGCGAGAATTTTCGAGAGGAGGAGGAAGTCGTGCGCCCCGTCTCTTGAATACTTGATGGGGATGCATTTGTTCCGGGACATCGATATTTCGAGTAAGAACTGTTTACGCGCTTATTATTTTCACTCGAGAGTTATATAAAACCGTGGCGTGAAATAAATCAAATAAATACTTATCAGGTGGCAGTAAAAAATCCTTTATATATTATTTGAGAATTCGAGATAATTTATTTTATCCTCGAGCGATCTCGAATTCTCGAATAATCGAACCGATCTCGAATCTCTAAGGAGTATATAAAAAAGGCTAAGGGTTTACTTTTTTAAAAGAAATGTTCAGTAAATACTGAAACCATCTGATGGATATAACATTAAATCATGTAAATATCTAATTCTGAATAACATAATATAATATGTAAAAACTTCAGCTACTGAAAAATAGATAATTTTTCTTAAAAACTAATAAATACAAATCCGTATGTATTATCCAATCAAATAAATATATTAGATACTAATTTACCAAAATATTTTTCTCCATCACTAACGCTTTAATTTGAGTATCATCGTTACAATTAAGATTTTATTATATTTCGCACGAGCGCACAACTGAAAATCGAGCACAAGCAAACGTATTTCACGAGTAGGTATAAAAATAAAGCAGCGTGTTTCCATTTTGCCAGGCTTTTCCTCGCTTCGGAAACAAAGTCATAGACGCAAAATTGACGGCGGTGAAACTAAAACCGCGGCAACCATATTTTTAAACCACGCCATTGAATTAACTGCCCGCAAAAAAGAACGAGCGCTCACTCGCTATATTCGAGGGAGAGAGAGCGAGAGGTAAATGGGTGAAGGCGAGCGGAGAAAGTGCAGGCTTCTCGTAATCGATTTCTCGAGACTCTCTCTCTCGACAGAGAGTGAGCGAGAGGAGGCTTCTCCCGCTCTCCCTCTCGTTATTGATTTACCCGCGGGTATATGTATGTACGTGTAGCTGCATGTGCATATGTGTGCGTATGTCGCGACGGAGGGAGAAAAAGATCTGTCCCAACGATGAGTCTTTTGTTCTTTGTCTGTTTCAGTGACGAAACTCTCGCCGGCCAAGGTCACGCCCGTCGAGAGCGTCCAGCCTAAGGAGACGACGCCGGTGATCGAGCCGCCGAAAGCGTAAGTGTTGACCCATACGTTTACCTTTACTACTTGTTTCGGACTACTGTGAATGGCGATAGTGGAATTAACTATACAGTTAAAAATCGTGTCCAGTTTTTACAATGTTTTGTGTTAAAATCGGACTCCTACTACACATGCTTTGTGTAATTCGTATTTCAACAAAGAAAAATA
>JAPYZP010004488.1:0-15539 GCA_030522985.1 Torymus sinensis
TTTTCCAATGTTTTGTTTGTAATTTTTCTTACAAAAAACTGTAAGAAGTATTATAAGTATAATAAATAGGTCACTTGTGACAGTCTGTGGTCGGTTTCCATGCGCAGTAGGGTAATTTTTATTGGGAGTTCTTATAATTTTTGTATTAATCTTTTCTCAGTGTACAGAACGAGAAAAAATGATTGAGTGGTATCACTTTTTTACAGGACTTTTAATTTTTCTTATGGAAATTTAACATGGAAAAAATGGATGAAAAGTAGTCAATGATGATGAACGAATAACAAGCTATTGAAAAGGCCAATCCAAATTCCACAGAAAAGCGATTAAAGTCGAAAAATAGAGCTTTAACTTGAGATGCGAATCGTTCAAATCGGTCGATTCTGTACAAAGCTACGTGAATTTGAAAATGGCAAAAAATGAGCAAAATCTTAAGAATTACGTGGGTTTGGGAAAAATCGTTCATTTTTTATTATTTTTTGCCATTTTCAAACTCACGTAGCTTTGCACAGAATCGACAGATTTTAACGATTCGCATCTTAAATTAAAGCTCTATTTTTCGACTTTAATCTCTTTTTTGTGGAATTTGGTTTTGCCTCTTCAATAGCTTGTTATTGGTTCATCATCAATGACTACTTTTCATCCATTTTTCTCGTGTTAACTTTCCATAAGAAAAATTAAAAGTGCTGTAAAAAAATGATTCCACTCAATCGGCATGGAACACACGTTTTTTCATGTTCTATAAGGTTCAAAAAACGAGAAAAATTTTGTCTGGTAAGTGTGCAACCAAAAAATTTTTGGCGACGTAAAAGGGAAATTTCTCAGGAATTGCTCATATACATATAATTTATCACGGAAACAGACTACAAATGTATGCACATTTAAATAATTTGTTGATTTTTCAATGAAACAGTTAAAAATTTAGTTATTCAATATCTTCAAGTGCGCGTTAGTATTATACCTAGATAACTTTTTGTTGAAATATATTTATCTAAGAGAATTCTAAATAACGGGAATGGAGCGTAGGTACATTTTACAGGTCCGTTATACTATTCGTTGGAACGAAACGCAAGCTTTGTATATATAGGATGCATATATATACGCGTATACATGCTATATACAAGCCGACAAGATCGAGCTGCATGGCATGATGCACAGCGGCCAGTCCGCGGATGCTTCTTGGCCGGCGCGAGCGCGGTAATTGCCATGAACTTTTGGAGAAACATACAGAGGGAGGCAGGCAAGTGAAAACTCGTCTGGCGCGCGCAACGCCCGCGCACACGACGAGTGCCAATTAAACGGGGCAGCTGCGGCCGCAGATAGACCGCCGCGCTCTATCGGCTTTGAGAGGAACGGGGGAGGGAGGGAGGGAGGACGCTTCGAATAACTGTACGAGGATGAAAAGTCAGCGCGCATACGCCTCTGCTGCTGCATGTATTATATGTATGTGTATATAGAGATGGTTTTCGCTTCGTGCGAGATCGCGCTGCGGCAGCTTCAACTTTCACGTTTAGTCGGAAGTCTCGCGTGTGTTTTCGCTAAATATTTCAAGAGAAGTTGGACCGCTTTGAGTACTTACTTGCCTCTCAGTAGGCGTCCATATACGTTGAATCGTACACTCCGTGTGTTTGATTTTAAATATACTTTTTCCTCGACTTTACGCTCTCTGCTTCAAGTCAAATGTTGCGAAATAACAAAAAAAGGCATATAAATTTTGAATAATTATGTATGTATAACAGTAATGAAAACCTTTGACACTGATTATTGCAGATATTCAGAGGTTATTTAATATTCATATTACAGGTTTCATTGATGAAAGCTGAACAATATGAAAACAAATACTGTTGAAAAGCAGGAATAAATCAGTTGTATAGTCTTATTAATAATAGAATAATATTTTTAACATTTATAAAGTTGAAAAATTATTTTGTAAGAAAGATTAATTAATAAAGTCATCAAGAAAGAAATTAAATTACCGACGAAAAAAGGCGAATATAAAGCTCGGCATATATACTATATGCAAAAGAGAGAGAGAGAGAGAGAGAGAGAGAGAGAGAGAGAGAGAGAGAGAGAGGGAAAGAAAGCAAACGAGAAATTAAACGAGTGAAAGAGCGCGCAAGAGTAGAAGGTGCGCGGAAAGCGAAAAATGATAATAAAATAGGAAAAAATTGAAATAAAAATGAAGTTAGAGAGGAAGAAAGGAACGTGTCCCTGGGACTTTTTCACTGCACAAAGACCCAGCAAGGATAAAAAGAAACGACAGAGTATATACGTCCGAGAGAGATGGAAAAGCGTGAGGTGGAAAATATATACATATATACGTGTATATATATAGACACGCTCAGGTCGTTCCCATGTAAAATAACGTAACTTACGCGCCGCAAAGTTAGCGGAGCGTGGCGCGGAGGCGCTAATGCCTCGCTTACACTCATATATACACGCATACACCCGCGAGAGCCGCTCCTGAATTTTAATGACGAATAATAATATTGGGACGATTCAGGAAACGAATAACTCCTGTGGCCGTCCTAGCAGGAATTCGCGACTGGATTCGCGAGCACACGTTGAATTTTGCATAAGCTCTTCTTGGTCATTGTTTATGTATAAGTACGTATATTTATTGAGACAATTAATATACAGAGCGCCTGACTTTCTGGAGCAATTGACCGAGCGAGCTTCGATATTACAAGGGCGGAGCGAGTCAGTGACTTTTCGTGTCGTGATAAGGCGTCGCAAAACTGACTTTCGTATATTGACAGCTCTTTTCTCTCTTTCTGCTCATTGACGTCACCGCCTGGTAAATTTATACTATAACTATTTATAAAATAATATCGTTTATGCACTCGGAGGATTGTAAGAATAGACGGCGAATGTGAGAGGAAAACGGTGACGGCCCACTTTACAGAAAATTAAACTAGATCCCTAAAATAAAGCCTGTTTATATATAAAGAAATAATTCTGAAGCACATTATCGTACTAATTAAACATTATTAGTTGAAAAAGCATTACTATATAAATATTTCTTTGTGAACGAGCGTCGCAATCATCAGAGTGTGTGTAATACAATGTGTCATATGAAGTTATATGGATCGCAAAAAACCTTCTATATAATAGGTGCTTGATTGAATTAACCACTGCTTTCGTCTGGACTGTCCGTATGTTTAAATAAATGAAAGATGAGAAGAGTTATAATTATGAAAAATATGCTTCGACGATTATATACCGTCTATGTAGATTAACCGAGTTGAAAAATCATAAGCGCATTTAATTAAAACATTTTTCCTCGTTAAAAAATTCTAATTTCAATTTACATTTAGGCATCTAGGCAATTGCACAAAATCACGGCAACGTATAAACCCGAAGCTTTTCCTACAAAGTACGTTAATTTCCCTTGATGCATATATTATAAAGTGCAATTAATACAATCTCACTGCAAATGAATCGAATCCGAAAGTAGAAGTGAACTTTCACTTTTATCGGAACAAAGTCTATTCGTATATGTTATTCCCAGAAAATATTATCTTATTCTAAACGATATATAGAAACGCACTCGCACACTTGTCAATCTTTCTGATCCAATGAATACGTATAAATATTTCGTCGAAAGTGTATGCATATATACACGCTTCTTGCTCTATATCACCAGCGGCATTCAACGTCGACAAAAAAGCCCTGTTACCTCGACGACCAAAAAAAGTCAGGCGTTTTCTAAAAGCCAACGACCGCTAGTGTAGACCGTCCTTAACGAACGCGCGAGCCTCGCTCGGGTTGAAATCGCTGCGCGCGCGCTGGTAAGCATATAGTGGGGAGGGAGAACCCGGGAGAAAGATCATCGCGGCGGCGGCGTTCTCCGCGCGCAGCCTGCCAGTCAGTCGCCGCCCGACACCGCCCGGAGGAGGATCGCGCGCGCGTGTCTCCCTTTTCTCCGCGCACTCTCTCTCGCTTTGTTTTTTCTTCTCTCCTCACTCGCTCGCGTGTGTGCCTTTCTACCTTACGGCGCGCGCACGATGTGTGCTTGCAGGCCCCCGCTGTGAATCCCGAGTCGCGCTTTCACCGCACGCACCTTTGTTTATGTTATTGTTGTGAGTTTTATGTACGAACGCGCGAAGGCCATGGCATGCCAGCGGCACGCCTGATGTGAGATTGTTGTTAGTGCTCTGCAGCGGGAGAAAGGAGAAGAGGCAGAGGAGCAGGATACTTACGATACATCTCTCTCTCTGCGTGCGCGGCTGGCTGTAGCAGCGATCGGGAGAAGGATTTTTCCATTGTCGCTTCTCGCGGCATCGAGCGCCAGCGGGAACGAGCAACTAACGGGTGCCTACACGGTAAAGTATACATTCTCTCGCTTCTCTCGCGATTTTTCTTTTTTGCTCCTCTTTCTTTTTACGCCACTTTGTTCCGCGGCCGCCTGAATCGGGCCTTTTTTACTCTCGCGCTCGCGCGGGTGACGAAGTGATGATGATGATGGCCGAAGAGGTGGCTTTTTTCGCACCGCGGGAAAACGGGTCGAGAGAGAGAGAGGCGAATGAACACTTTGCTAGCGTGCGACTACGGCTCGAGAATTTCCCTTTGCTGTAGCTATAATAGGTATATTATACTCGACCTCGCTGAGATGCTCCGAAATTTTGTTCAAACTCGTTTTGTTCGTGTACCGTCAATTCCAAGAGTTTTTTCTCTTCGGTTGGTTAAGCGTTGTAGGCGGATTATTAAATGATTCACTTCGACGCTTAGTAATACTCTGACTATGAACAAATGGTCGTTAAAGCGGAGCTGGGCGAAAATTCTTTAAATAAACATTGAAACACAAAGTGGTGGATCAATTTAGATTGGCGAACACGAGACGCATTAGCGTGACTGTATGTACACTTGGTGGTGACATCAGGCGACTTTCTCAAAATAAAGAGCAACACGAGTGTTATTTCCAGAAGTTGATCCGAAAAGTGTGCGCGTGTGTATGACGACACAGGCTCATCTCTCGGCTTGAAGACGCCCGCGCGCTCGCTCATCAAGTGAGAAGTTTCTCGCGCATTGTTCTTCTCTCGAGTCCGCGCGCGGGTATTAAAGTGAATGATGAGCTATAGTGGCGGGGCTCCCGCGCTCCTTATGCTCGCATGCACCAACTTCTATAGGCGCGAAAATAAATGGGAAAAACCCGAGTGAACCTCGCCGACTGGCTTAGCGGATAGATTTTTCTTCAAAAATATGTTAAAAACTGTAGAGTTTCGGACGTTATTAATAGTTTATAACTGTTGTTAACAATTTATAATACTTAGTTAATAATAGTTTAATTTATTACAAATTCTACTTGAATATCATTCAAAATTATTTGAATGTTTCAAACTGTTTTAAACTGCTAAAAACTATTGGAAAATGTATCCATAGAATTCTACATTTTCTATCATTTATACGAGCAGTTTTATAAATAATTTCTAACAATTATCAACTATTATTAACCTTTGTAATTCACGTCTGGGTGGTTGAGCTCAATGCACATCAGGGTCGCTCGTTCAAGCGTCGGGGAAATTCAATTTTCACAAACGCCGAGCGTTTTTGCGCTTCCAAATCACTGACTCGACCCTCCCCCATCATAAATACCATCGAAAAAGTTCGCTCCTCGGCGCTCAATGTATGATTTCCAGCGAACGCCCCCGCGCTCTCGAATTTCCGACTTCGATATATATATATATATAACATCCACGCGCACACACACATATAATACACGCTCTATGCAGCTCTCTCTCTCTCACAGTAGTGCCAAGTGCATATATATATATACACGCGACGCCGCTGCATACGCACAAAGCGCTGGAGCGTGCATGCGCTATCGGTGTGCTGCTGCGCTGGAGTGTGGGAGAAAAATATACACACGCGCGCACAGCTCGTTCATCGGCCGACGATCGTCGCCTATAACGGGAATTCGGCCGGAGCGTGATCGCGCGCGCGTATATACACGCAGCCGCGACGAACGCCCGCAAGAGGAAAAACAAAAATTCGGCATGTATATTATGTATACAGATATATATGAGGAAATCCACAATTTGTCCACAAATAGAGGGTTCAAAAAATTAATTTTGTATCGTTCCTTGGGCTATAAAATATACGAAAAAACTTATGAACATTAGAAAACGGTCTTGTGACATGGTTTTAAAAAATACTGAAAAATGGACAAAAAGTAGTGACTGGTGATTAAAAAATATTCCACAAAAAAGCGATTAAAGTAGAAGAAAAGAGCTTTAATTTACGCTAAAGGTCGTTAAAATCGATCGATTCTGTGCAAAGTTACGTGCATTTGAAAATCGCGAAAAATTACCAAAATTTTAAGAATTACGTGGATTCTTGAAAAATCGCTCCTATGTGTGTATGTGTGTGTGTGTGTGCCGGAGAGCGGCTTTTGGCACAAACACAAGCACACACGCACACATACATGCCGAGAGAGAGAGAGAGAGAGAGAGAGAGAGGCAGAGAGAGCGCTAAAAGTGGAAGTAGTCACGGATTGGTACGAGTCGGCCGCTCGCCGCTGCGATCGCGGCCATATCACGCATACGGGACATTCCGTCACAGGCGCGCTGTGTGTGTGCTTGCCTGTGTACTGTATATATCCACACGTTCTTTGATCTGCCGTTCCGTTTGTGGAATTTCCAAATTGCGTTTCTTTTTTTCTTTTTCCTTTACTTTTGTTGAGTGTCATGTCTTGTTTGTGTTGTTGTTATCGAAGCTGACTCGTTCTTCGGATGTGGCCACGCCAATGTTTTTGCTTTCAATCAAATTATCGATATTAAGTAACTCGAGGTCGAATGTGAAATTTTTAATTATGATGATCTTTTCATATTTTCCAATTATTGAATGTCAATACATTTATATAAAAAAGAGATTTAAACAAGTTTTCTTGCCTCGAAAGACTGGCACAAAATTTGCGTCAGTTAAAAATGTGAAGCCTTGCCTTCAAATCAAATGCAAGGCTAAGTAGTCGTGAAAATAATATTCTTTTCTTAAATTACGTAAGTTATTGACGAGACCTTAGTATTTTACTCGTAAAAACGGAAGTAATTGTCAGTTTGTACACGATAAGTGGCGTATGTATGTTCAAAATTCGTTTTATACATCTTATAATAATCGGTAAAAATCCACACTCGATATAGGCACAGCTCCATAATAAAATAAAAATAACGAACGAAACGCCATACAATCTCCCATAAGAGCCATGGTCGAGGCAAAGCACTCCGTTAGCTCCGTCGAGGCGATTGCTCCTGCCGCACTAACCTACGCCACTAAATACCTATATATATATATACCGGGGGGGCAATCGGCGATCGGACGGCAACACATATATTTATATACGGCAGTTCGCTCGCGTGGTGGCCGTAAAGCCGGACGTTGAACGCGAGTGCGCGGCGCACGCGCTCGCTCCAATTCATACTTATAATAGTTACACAGCCGCCGTTCACCTGCGCCGATTGCGCTTTATCCGCTATATAGCCCTCGCGCATATATACAGGTACGCACCGCGCGCGAAACGGAGCAACGCGCTCGCCGCGCGGCCTTACCACCCACGTCTATCTATCTCGGCTTCTCTCGCTCTCACTCGAATACACGTATATATAGGTATTATACGTCTACGCGCGGCTGTGTACACAAAGGCTCTCCCGGCGCATATACATACGATATAGGTAGGCGTGTGTGTGCATACATCCAAGTGGGAGCACGCGACCTTCGCAGCCGGCGTATATATGCATTGTCGACGCTTTAATGATCGGGGAGAGTCCCGCCGGCGAGTCTTCTTCGCGCATATAGCAGGCTACGTCACGGCAGTTATTTTTTTTTTGTGCTTTGCTCAAAAGATATATAGAGAAGGCAAACGATCTTGGGCGGAGAAGACCAAGTATTATATACTTGGACTTTGTGTCGGGGTTTCGGATTTCAACATTCAGAATGGCGGTGATAGCGTGGTCTAGGAATTCTTATACAATGTATTACACGAATAATACAATGTTACCTGTAGTAACAAACAAGTATATGATGTGTGTGTATTATAGACTAAATTAAGTACGCACTTACTCAACTCAATCCAATATTTGTAGGTATAAGAAATTAATTTTGTGTCAATTCTCGAGCTATCAAAGAGCATCGTTAAATGTTAAATTATTCGCAATTCTTCATCACTTTCTCTATTCCTCTTCTGTCTCGGTTGCCTCGCGTCTTCTATCACACGTTTGAATAATATTAAAGGAGGCTCATGCGTAGAATACTTCTATAGGTATAATATACTTACGCGCGGCCGCCAAAAATGTCGCACCCGACGTTATAACGCGCTGAGAGAAATCCTTGGAAGGAGTCCAATGCACTCGCATGTTGTACGCCGTCGCCGGCAGTAAGCTCACAGAGCCCCGAGCACATTCGTAATATTTGTAATTTGTGTAGCGCGTCTTGCGAATATATAGTGTACTTGTGCAGTTGTCGGGGGAGGTGCGGATAAACACGCTGTCATGCGCTCTCTGTCTACATACGCATTGCATGAGAAATAACGTTATGCCAGTGATAATTGAATGATGGTGTCCGAGTGATAACGGGTTCTTCGGTGACGACTTTTTTCTCTGCTTCTGCGTAGTAATAAATCTCTGAAGGTAGTTTCGCGTCGACTTTTCCATGTTATTTCGTAGTTTGCATTTTTCATTGAAATTATGGGTTTCGGTGGAGTGCATTATTATAGACACACGGTGTTTGCATGCATTTGACTTTTAGATTAGTTCTAATATGTCACATTAATTCAATAGATCATTACTGAATTTCATTGTCTTTCTTTTATTTATTCATAAGAATCAGTTCCAATGTTTTTGTGTCGCTGCCATCAAGCGACCTATAAATATCAATTTTTAATATTTTTATGACTTTATTTTTATGATAATATTAAAAATATCGATGATGTCTAAAAATATAATGTTTAAATGAAATTCCCTCGATTTTTCGTTTCCATTTAAAAAAATATCTTGTATCAATTTCCAACGAAATTTTGTCAGAACTTTATTTAAAATAACTTCATTATTCTAATATTTACTTTTATTTTGTTTTGTTTACAAAAGAGTAAAGTTCACTGATTTTATATTAACACATCTGAATATTGATACACAATGTAAATGTCCTTACACTTATACTTATTGAAAAATTCATGCGGGCATTTCATAGTGTCATCTATCAGCTAATGTTTATTTATAAATTATTATGAAATAATACTGACTTGCGAAGATTTTCTTTACTGAATATTAATCAGTTTAAGGAATCCGACAGAATCAATTAAATGACAAAGATCAGTTTCAAATGTTATGTTGACCTTAACGTATCTTTAAAAATTTTGCAATTTGCGTATCCGATTATACTTACCGTAAACATTTCAGTTTTGAACATTTATTTTGATCAAAACAAATAATCTAATGCATTTCACGTAGTTCTCAAAAGCTTCACGCATCTGGGGCGTAAAATAGCGGCCCTGAACTTGCTTTTGCTCCCTCGCTTACCTCCCCATTCCATTATTCTTGATCTGTATTCGTTGTTGAATTACATCCTTTGCGTTTTTTTTTATAATTATCCTATGTAAGGTGGTTCAACATTTTCCACCCACTGCATCAGACTAGTACTTTTCGTAATAAGAGAGCGTAAATTGGAATTTTAAGGGGCTGCAAAGTCTATGCTCGAACTACGAATATTATATACGCGTAAACTGTAAAACCAGTCATGAAATGAGCATTTTACTCCTAGTATAACATAAAAAATGATTGTTTACCTATCGGGCGGAAAGTTCCATTTTACGCTTTTGATACAAAATTACTATTTAAAACTTATAACTGCGTATATTTGTATGTTATTTTATTTTATTTCTGTGATCACGAGTTATTATTCAATAAAAAAATTTATAGACTCATAAAATTCCAAAAGACATCCTTCTTGTTTTTATATTATATGATATGACAATTTATCACAAGCATAATGCGGAAAAATACAAACTTTAAAAAGTCTCATTAGCCTTAAAACTTTGAAAGCGTCGGTTATTTTGTCATTCTTTTTGGATTGCACGTATATTGATTTTTGCCGGAAAATGTCGAAAAACTAGCAAAATACATTTGGACATACGTATATGTATAGCTAATACATACACATACGACACACAGATACGATTCTGTGCAAAACGTATATCTGCCGCAAGCCATCTTCCGCGCGCTTTCGTGAAAAACTTTTCCACTCGCCTTTTACAGCACGAACGCGCGCGCGCACGTTTATATAGCGGGATAATCCGACTCGCAGCTCAAATGCAGGGAGCGAAATAACGCAAACGGAATAGATTTTTCGTTTCTCTTTTCCCCCCTCGCCCTCTGTCGTCCCCTAAGGCCGGCGATATTTCCAACGTCAACGTTGGATTTGCTCGGGTGTGACACACACGCACACACACGACGGGACTCCTATAATGCACGTAATTCGCCTGCGCACACATTGCGCGAGAGAAAAAGAGTGACACAAAGAGCTCTGACAGTATAGTAAAAAAAAGAGCCGAACTGGTGAGACAGCGGCGCACAGAAAACGTATGTGCATGCGCGCGAAGCGATAAATCTCATGTGCTGCGAGGCAGCGATATAGAAGTGTAGAATGAATAAAGATACGCGTGTAATGAGAAAATGGATGGGGATAATTCGAGGGCGAAACGAAGGAATATGTATAGAGCGGGAGAGAGTAAAAGGATGAGAAAATTAACGCGAGCGGCACTGTAAGAAGAAAGAGTAATGAGAACGTGGACCGAGGTTATTTGAGCGCGTGAAGCGCGAATTTCGAGACTGACGTACAATACACTTGGAGAAACGTGGAAAATTCATTAGCATGAGTTGCACGAAGCGAAGATGTATAAAGGACGAAAAAAACGGTGATTTATCGCGTGACTTTGAACGTTCCGACTTTTTTTATTGCCGATGTCTATTGTGAATGTTATGATTATAACTTAGAGCCACGAAACTTCCCGGAATACACGATGGAGCCGGTAAAAGGAAAAATTAATATTCAAAACTGTAATCCGAAGCAAATAGCGCTATCGATCAATCGGGAATACACGAAGAACAGCACAAGTTTTTCTAAAGATTAAATTTGTACACGGCGAAATTGCTTCCGTTCTTCAAACTCACTTAGTGACGAGCTGAAGTTTTTATGAAAACACTCTTATCAAATCATTAAAAATTCTAATTTACATTGTATTTGCATTTGTTATCTTTTTCCCACAACTAATGCATCGACGCCTTATAAAAACAAACTTTCCATAGAAGAAGGAAAATAGTCATTCATTCAATATAACCCGCAGAGAATAATATTACCGAGCAAAGTGACTTTTCAAAGTAATTAATAATTTCATTAAAATGAATTCTTGACGTATCTGCTACTTTGTTTGTAAACATTAGAAATGAAAGAACACCGCCAAACACAATAAATAATTGAATATTCCATCAGCCTTGCTTGGACTGTAATACATCTCTTGCATAGCGCAGCTTTCAATCTACATTAATTACCTACAACGCGCGCACCGGCAGTACAGACGAGTAAAAGTCGTGCCATTAATCTCGATTTCGAATCGGATTATAATTTCTCTCTTCACGCGCCGCCGTTCCTATACATATACACATCGTGCGGCACGGAAAATTCCTCTGACCGCGCGAGAGCCGCATCAGCAGTGGAAAAGGGCGCAAAAAGGATGCGCGGGAGCCGCCGCCCCGCGCGCCAAAGTAAAACGATAAAAGCGGGGCACGAATGAGAGAGAGAACTCGGCGAGATATCGCGATTTAAACCGTGACGCAATTTTCCCGCGCGTCCCATTCGACTAATGTAAGCCCGAGGACGGCATCCTTTCCCTCTTCTTCTCCCCCTCTCCTGCGTCTTCTTTTTCTCGGTTACACTCACCTGCACTGCGCGGCGCGTCACTTTTATATAGGTTCACCCGCGATGTATCTATATGCCTACCCATATGTACGCGTATAAGCACACAACTAACACTTGCGAATGAGAAGCGTTCGCTTTTTATCAACCGTCCTTCGGCTCGCGCGCAGATATCGAGCGAAGGCGGAGCAGAGAATGCGCGTATATAGCGAGCGGTAAACGCATCGGATTGATTGTGCAATTTGAGACCCTTTTGCTTATGTGTGCAGCGTGCGTTTTATCGTCGTCCTTCCGATTCGCCTTGTAATATCGAAATTTCTCGTTGCAAGCCAAATTTAGTCATTCAAGTCCTGGATGTAAAATGAAAGGCCGGTAAATTTATTTTTATTAAACTAGGTATCAACTTTTAAAAGATTGGAATAAGTACACGAGAGATTCGACATTTCAACGAAATTTTGACATTCAGTTTCTAACTTAATATTCGGCTTGCTATAGTTGAAATTTCAATATCACTTTTCTAAAGATGTGAAACTATAATCAGTAACTTGATCTTTTATATATAGTAGTAGTAATAGTATACTATATAGGTATACTGACACAATATAGGACAAACTATGACAATTTTTTTCAATGTGACCCAGAAATGACCCACAAAAATATAACTTATATACGCGTAATATTCAGAAAAAGAAGTTTAGAGGTTGTAAAAACCATCTTCGTAAAAATAATAGTGATAAAATATCTATATGTAGAAGCAAAAGTTTACTGTACCAGTTTCCTAAAAATAGAATATCTCTTTAAATACTTGTAAACGCTTAATAAGAAAGAAAAGCGATATTTTCCTCGAATAACAATTTGAAAACATCGCAAATGTTGTAACTAAGCGGTAATAAGTCTTGGGAAAAAGTGTGATTCACTCTATGTATAAGCTTTTGTAATGCTTTTGAAAAGAAAATCTTATTAACAAGTTTAGTTGTTCACGATATCCTTTGTTTCAGGCTCCTTTGAAAATCCGGCGAGTTCGCCCTCAAAGAGTATGAAACCTGCAAAAGTCAAATACGATAATTAATTTCATTGAGATCCCGCGGCGCGGCTAATCGTGCTTTAAAGTTTGGAATATCAAAGGAATCACTTAGAACTTTACGATGGATATCCATGTAAATGATATTTTTCTTATTCCTTCATGTAGTTAGGAATGTTGATTTTATAGTGGGATATATATAGCTGTTCAGGCGCGTTTTAAAGTGAAATAAGATGAAACATTCTAATCTTGAAAGCTTCGAGATGTGTAAAGTTGGGATATATTTCCAGAATGTATGTCGTCAAAATTTAAGCATCACTTTTCCACGACCTCCACTCGCAAATGGAACAACTTTAATGTCGCGTAAATCCGGATAAGAAAAGACTGGGCAGGCGACTAGAAAAAAATACATTTAAACTCACATAATCCTCGCTTTTCAATATATTTCCATTTAGTCTTGTGCATAACTGCCATAGATTCTGAAGAATGAAATTTAAATATAAGTTTTTTATTCAAACATAAATTTGAAGCGTAGCTTAAATAAATTATTGATTACTTTTTTACACAGACAACCCTTACGAAAAAAACACTCAAATATTGAGTGTTTACACCCACTAATATTACTATATATATTGTCCGAAATTACACCCATTTTTTTTTGTTTTCGTATGGAAAATAAACAAGCAATCGATTACAACTGATTTTTATTTATTGAAACATTTTATTTCTCCATTGAACACAGCACTAAACGCAGGTTGTAAAACAAAGTAAGTAAATCCTGCCACTACGCCTATAACTTTTCTTTACGACTGTTTTTATGAAATTCCACGGTTGCAAAAAGCAGAAATAAATAATAAAAAAAAACTTGAAACTATATCTCGCAATGAAACTATGTCACGAACGTATTAGAGAATAAAAAAAGCAAAATAAAAGGTCCGCTCTGGAGTATGTGGCAAACTTCTCTTTTTCCCCGAAGCTATTCTTCCGCCCCTTACGGCTCCTAGTGCTCGTTTACGCACACGCATATACTGGCCAAGTAACTCGATGACCGAAGATGCAAATGCTCGTGCGAGAGCAAGAGAGATTTGCATACATCGCGGCGGTGGCCGGCGGCAGACGACTAGTTTCGTTTTCCCCCTCAGCCCGTTTTTTCCCCTCCGCGCAATGCAAATAAGTCCCTACACTCGGATTGTTTTGCTTTCCCTAAACGGCGTCGGAGGAACAATTACTCGCGCGCGGACGGCCCTCGTTTGACTCTATTTTTCTCCGGCTCCCGGGTTGAATGACTCTTTCGTTACTGCTGGGCGGCCGTGGCAGCGGTTTTTTTCGCCTATATATATCCGAGACTAAAAAGTCGAGCCTATCGGTACCTCGACTTATGGAGTTTTCAGAGTCCTTCCCTGTGTTTACTCTCCCGCGCACGCTTGCCAAATAAAAGCTTCTCGTTACTGGTGGAAAGAGAAAGAGAAAGAGAGAGAGAGAGAGAGCGACGAGTTAAGTCGAGTCGAGGATGAGCGACCGAAATTCTCTCGGTGTATACGTATATACACAGAACGGAGCGGGAGGTAGAGAGAGAGAGAGAGATTACGAAACGAACGCGTTTAACTCGTTCTCCGATAAATGCCATTAACCGCGACTATGCGGCACTGCGGAGACAGACGCGCGCGCGCGCTCGTGGGCTCTCGCTCGTTCCGGTATCTCTAGTTTTCCTGCTGAGTAAATTGACGCGCAAGCGGGAATGGATAAGCGAGCTGACTCGCTCTTGCAATTGAATTATTTAGAAAAATGCCAATCGACGTAATTCAATTTATGTAACAAGTTTATAACGAAAATTGTCGAACTGCTGCCTCGATGTCAAATGGATATGAGCACTCGTTGTGCTGCTGCTGCTGCTGCTTCTTTCTGCGGTTTTCTTTTATAACTTCAAAGGAATTAAAAATAAAAGTCAAGCGTGTGTTTTACTTTCGAGATTTCATAAAACAAAAGTAAACTATCCATGCTATCATAAAGTGCGTATATACAATCACATCAAGTTGACTCGCGCTCTCACGTAACGTCTTTGCATTTAATCATATACAATGTATTATAGGTCGAGAAAATAAATAGGAAAAGATTATTAAAAATATATCTGCGGTTTGTTATTTATGAGAATATTCTTTCTCGCTGATAAAGCGATAAATACCTTAGGTCGTAAATACGATAAAAAAAAAACGACGCTTAATAAAGGCCTCGGGTAACGATTTTCTATATATCAATGTTTCGGTGCCAGTAGAAGAAGGTTAAGCTAATAAATAATAAATTAATCTTATACAAAAAGGCGTGAGAAAAGGCGTTTATTGGCATAGTATTGAAAAGCCGGCAACGCAGCCTGAGAATATACTTATCTTATTATTAAAAAAGAAAAATACAAATTTCAGCTATAGGTCGAGTCGATTGAAGCGGCGCGTTACTCGAAAGTAAACCCCAAATAATTATCGAAGAATACACCTCTCCGAAAGCTTCTTATCTCCCCTGTATCGACAGCGCCATAAAGCCTTTCTTTCACGGCGGCTGCGAGCCCATTCTTTTCTCCTCGCCGCGCTGTGACCTTATTCTCGGCTCGCGCATCTATCAGCTTCAT
>JAPYZP010004489.1:0-10203 GCA_030522985.1 Torymus sinensis
GGGCCTTTTTTGGCGAGATTCAAGCTATTTTATGTCTAAAATGAACAATTTTCGATAAAAATGGGGTTTCTTTTTTCAGTAATAGCTTCTTGAATATTTTAGTTATATAAATGGGCTGGAGAGTTTCTAAAAGAATACAAAAAAAGCTTTAATTTAAGCTGTGTTTCATTGATAAATGTCGATTTTTAAAAAAGTTATACGCTATTGAAAATCGCCTCCATAGTTATCTTTATTCGAGGGTTGCCGTACACCATAAGCGCCGCCGTGGACGCTGGTCACCCGAGGACTCTCGACGAGGCTTATTTAGAAGCCGTGCGCATAGAATCCCGAATTAAATCACGGATTCTCCCAGATGCACGAATGCCGGGGGCCACTCAGCATAATGAGGCCCACGAGCTGTCCCATAATTTTAAACGGCAAGGGAGTTACACCATGCCATTCAAAGGCCATCATGCAGAAGGGGTTCAAAAAGCCCCTGCTTACATCGGGTATATGGAAAATGCTGAGGCTACCCAACAACCGGAAAGTCAAATCCAAGACCAGCCACAAGAAGAACTGGAAACCCCATATATTGGCTATTTTTATGCCGGACCGCCACCGGAAAAACTCAATCCGGAGGATCCAATGGACAGGCGCCCGCCGGCGAAAGGCCACTCTACGTCCAATACGCTAGAGGTAGAGGGGGATATAGAGGTCGAGGCCGTGGCTATTCGCAAGGACCGTCTTGACCAAAGGAGCAAGTGGATCCGAGGTTGTATTATCCCAACAATCAACAATCCCAGTCGGGTTTTATCCTTGGCCTTCCTCCACCCCATGGCCCACCAATCTCATACCCTTCGCCGCAGGGGTCTTTAAACTCCCAGGGGGCTCGCTCGAAAACTTCTGTAACGAGCCCTGCCCTGCCAGTAGCGTCACTCGACATGTCGATGACTCGACAACAATCCCAAATGAGTCAACCCAATCCACCAGCAACTCAAACGAATCAGGGGCCACGAGTGTTTCTGGCAAGAGCTCCGATGCACAAGCCGCCCGGATTGGTTCGTGCACAACAGTTGGCCGAGCGGATGCGTGAGAGGATGAACCTACGATAGTGCGGTTGGGGGTTGCTGAAGGACGCAAGGCCGGACTTCTGTTTATGGTAGACAATGGTGCTACTGTTAATTTAGTTAAGGTAGGAGCCTTAGATCCGAACGCGCTCGTAGACACTAACCAAGCCATCCCCTTGATCGGTATTAGTGATCAAACAGTAGAAACTCTAGGCACCATCTCCCTCACTATCCGAGACAAACCTATTAAATTTCTAGTTACAGACGATCGATTCCCTATAGATCAAGATGGTGTTTTAGGCAGGGATTATCTTAACCAGGAGAAAGCTGTTATTTCATATCACTACAATACCTTGATGATCTGGAGTGACGTTATGCATCCAATTCCGTTCATAGATCCCCCCGATCCCCCCAAACCCATAAATATCTGTGACACTGTTATCAACAAGGAGTCAGAAAACGTGAGTGTAGGTCTAGCCATCCCGCCTGTTGAAACGGTGACCATCAAAAGTACACAAGAGCACGAGGAACCTCTCAAAATTAAACCTGCCCCGATCCGTTATACCATTCCCCGAAGGTCGCGCAGGGTACTTGAGATTAATGTGGTTAGCCAAGGCCTAAGCGAAGGGTATCTGCCCCTTTTAGATGTCGGGTATGACGACCTCTACGTAGGTGAAGGAATTGTCAAGGTAGAGGACGATTGTTACCACGTGATGGCTATTAATACCCGTGAAGATGATGTCACCATTGAGGTAAAACCCGGAGAGCTCATCCCCTTCGAGTACGCTGCTATGGACTTTGAGCCAGAATCGGAGGATGACATCGAGGTAGGCGCCAACAACCCCATCATGGAAAGCTACAATCGGACACAAGAACTCAGAAATATTATTTCCATTGACCATCTGAGTGACCAAGAAAAAAATTATGTAGATAACTTGATCAAGGATTATACCAACGTTTTTCTCTTACCGGGAGATCCCTTGGCATGCACAGATGTCGTGGAGCACTTTATCCCCACGGATACAAACAAACCCGTTAATGCGAAACAATATCGGCACCCTGTAGCGCATAAAGAATTTATCCAAAAGGATATAGAAAAGAAACTTAAGGAAGGAATCATCGAACCATCCAGCCGCCCTAGTAGTTCCCCGATCTGGATCGTCCCGAATAGACCGGACCCACAAGGAAAACCTAGGTGGCGTATGGTCGTGGACTTTCGGGAATTGAATCAACACACCGTAGGAGACGCCTATCCCCTCCCGAACATCGCTGATCTCCAGGATCAACTAGGAGATGCTGTGTACTTTTCAGTGTTCCATTTAGCCTCTGGATTTCACCAAATTAAAATGGCTCCGGAGGACAAATGGAAAACTGCCTTCTCTACGCCCGGAGGACACAACGAATTCAATCGCATGTCGATGGGACTCAAAAACGCACCCGCCACATTTCAGCGGCTGATGGACCAAATATAAAAAGGAAAAGGACTTTCTGTGGGGTCCGGCTCAAGAGGACGCCTTTGTGCTTTTGAAGAAGAAATTATGCAACTACCCCATTTTAGTGTTCCCTGATTTTAACAAATCCTTCACCCTGACCACCGATTCTTCCGATGGAGCTATAGGGACTGTACTAAGCCAAGAAAGAGACAAATTCGACCACCCGATAAACTATCTATCAAGAACCTTGAACAAGGCCGAACGTAATTACAACACTACTGAAAAGGAATGTTTGGCCGTCTTATACGCTCTTAATGAATTCAGGCCTTACCTACTGGGCCGCAAGTTCACGTTGATAGCCGATCATGAGCCCCATAATTGAATGCACAATCGAAAAGACCCCGGACAACGGCTCATGTGGTGGATGTTTAAATTCACCGGTTACGCATATACATTCAAATACAAACCTGGAAAATTGAATTGTAATACTGATGCACTATCCAGGAACCCAATGATGACGAGATCAAAAAAAATCTTCCACAACTCAAGATTATGGTTCTAAAAGACCGAAAAGACGCTGGAAAGCCCACGGGAGGCAGTGGTAAAAGACTTATTACGCCGACGTCGGCTCTTGGAAAAGCTGGACCTTCCAGAAATCAACCACAGCCATCTCGCTCGAAGGCCGTCTTCCCCCCAGTGCGAGGTAGAGGTCGACTTTTGGGTGCTCTGACGTAAAAGACTGTACCTGTGCTGGATCATAGTGTAATAGCCCTGCGAACACGGGTGAGAAAAAGGGTCGGTTCCACCGGGACAAATGAATCAGACAAACGATCGCCGGCGCCCCTATCACAATCGCAAACACCAAAAGGCTTGCCGACTGTCTCCAAGAACACTAGTCGCAACCTCATCGATGTCTCTATCGGACCCCAGTTTGGTCGGCACTCTTCGATCCTATCGTTGTCCGGCGGAGACGAACCGAAAGAAACCGACGAGTCGCAAGCCCCAATTTATGACCCCCGGAGAAGTGGGATCAGACTTGACGATGAGAAACGAGAGGAACTAAAAGAGACAACCAATGAATCCTCCGAGACCGAAGTTCCCCCGGACATGCCTACGCCGGTCGCTGAGCAAATAGAGATCCAAGTTACAGCACTTAAATAGAGCGCATCTGAAGCAAGTGATGATCTGTTCCCCGAACAAATCTCCATAAGCCAGGAAGAAGTCGCTGAGTCAGCCCGAAGAAAGTCTTCGAATTCTCATGGAAAAAAGAAGAACGGAAGAAGAAGACGAACAAATTCTCCCTCTCGAGCTTCCCTTTCACTTATCAGAAGGAGACGTCGCTGATGATCATACCCGTAGCGTCTTGGATCAAATGGACCAGTACGACGGAGAAAACGACGATGTGCTGTCCCAAAAGATCACGGAATTAGTATAGCGAGCCGCCGCCGGGACCGAAGCAGAACCAGTTATGTCCTCGGGAAATCACACGACCTAAGAGGAACCTAACCTTCATGGAGATAGGTCTATTGTCAGTCAACCACCGCACCGTGCCATCTCAGTCACTCCTCAGGTTAAGATGGGGGTTCCTAACGCCAGAAGCACTGCCTACCCGTCTGGGGCATCTAAACCCATACCGCATTTTCCCAGACTGGATAATATCAGGGAAGAACAAGAGGCTTCTGGACCGGTGAACCTCCACTTTTCTCAACCGCCTATTGATACTTTAGGATTGTTCATGTCCATTCTCGGACAGCGCCAGCCTTTAAACCAGTATGTCGATCCGGACAATTATCATAGAACGAAGTCGGTATCGTCGGAGGCTCCAAGTGGATCGGAGAAGGAAGTTCCTGCAATACCACTGCCTCTTAAAAATAATGTCATCATTTCCCGGCAATTTCTCATTTATAAGAAAGATAATTATGCTCACTTATTGTCCAAGGATTGTGAGACTAGCAATTCCGTTTCTCGATTATTGTCCGACATCGGAGCGTTAGATCTCAAAAATCTTAAGTTCAAGAAAGGCAAAGTGGGACAGATCTTCACCACCCCCTATAAGAATCATAACATTTTTTCTCTAATAATCATGGAGAGGTATTACGATCCTATTGACATCGCAAGTTTGAAACGGAGCCTGAAGAACCTGCGGGACCTTCTATTAAAGTATTTACCCAGAATCAGAATCTCTAGAAGGGGAGATTTTACGGATACTCTGGACCCCGGACTTTTAACCGAGCTGTCAAGAAAAGAAAATAGAAAGGATCAAAACACGCGAGCCTATGATCATTACGGACACCCCTATCGAAGCGTTCGATAAGGTTTCGATTGATACTGTAGGGAAGTTAAAAACTACCCCGCGCGGAAGCTGTCACCTGTTAAACATCCAATGTAACTTGACCAAGTACCTGATCGCAATATCTCTACCGGATATTAAAGCCCTCACGATCGCGGACATCCTAGCGAAACATCTGATTTGTAAATTTGGGACGCCTCGCGCGATCCTCTCGGATAGAAGGACCAGTTTCCTGTCCGAGATTTTTGACAACCTAATGAGGATTTTCACGATCCATCATCTCTTATAATGTATAGCTGCAAAACTTATTGTCCCGACTAGGTGAATTACAGCGAATGGCAGGAGAAACTCAGATTAAAAATAAAATACGAAGCAAGGAACGATATGATCAAAAGGTTAAGGGACTAAAGGGAACGGTTGGCGACTATGTATGTTTTAAAGGAACCTCGTACCTCGAAATTCGATAGTTTTTATAACAAACCATTAAAAATTGTCGAATTTCTAGGACGCAATAATGTGGTTCTCGAACTCCCGAACAGCAAGAGAATTCGGAAACACATGGACAAATTAAAGGTCGTTCGCCCCACTGACTCCTCCGAGTAATCTAATTGCATGAATTTCAGGTATCCCGCTTTTTGTGTTTCTCTCTTCTATGCATCTGCTGCTTGCTGTGACCCTCTTTCTAGAGCTTAATTATCGCCTTAATTATCGCGGATGCTTACTATGAGATTACCCCAATACGGACCAACCCTGGGATCTATTATGAACGGACTCGATCCGTCCGGATACGTCAGAATGATTGGAAGATCGTTATTTATTTGGACATACCGGCCTTTATCAATACTCACCGACCCTCTAATAGCTACAATGCCAACCTCAAGAGATACGAAGCATATTTCGATCAACATAGGTGTCATACCATTCTCAACAAGGACTTGATTGACTTAAAACTCCAAACGCTCCAAAACTTGCATGAAGAAATCCGGACTTTAGCTGAGAGTATGAATGTCAAGGAGCCGAACGTAACACTTCCTCTTAGAGATATGCCCGCTAAAAGGATGGCCTCTTTAGGATTGATCGGAAGTATTAGTAAAGGACTCTTCAGACTTGTCACAGAGGACGACGCGGACCTCAGCAATAAAAATATCGATCAACTGTTCTAGGATCAAACGAAACTCGCGAAACTCCCCAGGACAAGACGCACATTCTCGCCGCGGGACTTGAGGAACTCTATAACATGACTGCGTCCCACCAAACCTTGGTAAAAACAATGGAAATACTTTCGCTCGACAAACCGAAGCCAAAATGGATCATCTTATATACCGCAATCGTGAATTGCTAGCCATTCTCAATAATTTAATGGAACGGAAGATCCACCCACGGTTGCTAAAGAGGGACACTATCCAGAACATAGCTGGGGATATCCGACAATTAGAGGATAATCTAGATCTCCCTATCCTGACTCAGCATATACGAGCCGAGGAAATCGCTCGGATTGCCTCCATAGACGCCATTTTTAAGTTGAGCCTCCCGCTGACGGATAGAACCTCTTACGACTTATACAAATAACACCCCATCGCGATACCTCAGCACATCCCAGGACACTCTCTGGGATCCGCCTGGATCGTCCCCGAATACGAGTACATGATTCTCAGTAAGGATCAGAGGACATATCTCAAGATCCACCAACACCAATTGAAGGATTGTCTCCATTCTCATTACGGTTATATGTGTCCCACCCAAGGGGCAATTTATACTTCGGGTGGATACAGGGAATGCGAGATTGAGATGTTGACAAACCTCACCAAGGAATCTCTCACCCTGTGTAACATAATAATGAGACCGGAAACTGTAACACAATGGCAATAGCTCGAGACGGACGGTGCTTGGCTCTTCTCTGCAGTCGAAAACGAGAGTATCTAAATATCCTGCCCAGGAGAAATCTACAGGAACATCAACCTTCAGGGAGTCGGGATATTGAGACTAGCTGAGGGATGTATGGGACGCACCTCCCACCTGACGTTAGTCTCTAACAATATTAGACTGTCTAAGTCCCAATACATCTCCGATCCTGATTTTGGTCTGAATCTGACCCACCTTATACCCAACCTACGGACATGAGACAACAACTCCGGGGAGCACTGATTATGAAACAAGAAGCCTTGACGTGACTACCGTCTTGGAGTGACAAGAAAGAATCCTTGAAGAACATAATGGCACAAATTCAGAAGGTGGGCCGCCACAAACGGGCTACATCATACACTAATAACTTGATCTACAGTGGACTGGGGATCCAAGCCGTGGTCCTCTTAGGGATCGCATTATACTATATCACCCGAATCATCCTTGGGAAGAAAATTTTGCGTAGGAACATGTCCAAACGTAACAATCGGAGCAATGATGTAAAGATGTTTAAACCGAAATCGGACCTTTGTACTCAAGGACATCCTGCGAAAACTGCCATGCGTCCCATTTCCTTACCTCCTATTACCACTGTCGAAACCGATTAACATTAAAACCTTCAATACAAACCATTTCCAATCGGATTAGCGAGAGGGATACACCCAATCCAGCCTCGTCCGGCATTCTTCCAGAGGAACCAAAGGATACCTTCGTACGAAGAGAAGAGGAAGAAGGAACAGCGTCGACCCGGACTATAGAAACAACAATTAGATCCGATATCCACGCAGCTCCACCTAAGCAAAGGAAGTCCGACTTGGATAAAAACCGGATATTTTGCCAACTACCCTGTATGGGACGAACTACGATAGGATTAGAAAAAGAACGTGGGGAAAGAAAAATCAAATAACAGTTTTTCTCCCATTTCGCAAAATTTGGGACAATGGGATATTCTTATACCAAGAGGGACCAACATGGTCGGTTGTCCCATGGATTCGGGAGATATCATTCCAGATCCGATGCCGAATATGCTCTTCGGTCCGGTGACTCATGTTATCAGGTCCGTCCAGCCCGACGTCAGTACACCATCCCGAATACGATAACTGAAAGGATCCACGATTCCTGCGGGTTCGCTGTGGACGTCCGAAACTGATACATCCATGTATCTAGGTGTTTGCAATAGCAGGCTCTAGAGCAGCTTTGAAAAAAAAAAAAAAAAAAAAAATTTTATAAGGACTTTCCGTAATAACCTTCTCCGTTTTATACGCTTTATTTCTATTCCCTATGAACACCTATTTTTCCTTCAATCTAAGTACGACCCCATTCAAATTTACGGTAAGATATTAAACTTTCTTTTACAGCTATGTCTCAATTACCAATGATCCTCGCGAGCTCAACCCCCAAGGCAGAGGAGAACAAAATAGTGTCTACCCTACCGAAGGCTCTCCAGAGGATGGCCATTGCTTGGCGAACTCAACTTGCTCTGCGTGCCCCTGCATGTAAAGCCGAAGAAGATCAAGAGAAAGAAGAGGCGGCCGGCGGTGAGGAGGAAAAGCAAGAGGAGATTGGAAATGACCTGGAGGATCCTGACCAGGAAATCGAAATGCTATTGGAATCGGCCTCATAGCCATAACAGGAAATCCCGACGAGCCAATGACGGGGGCGTTTGAGTACATGGATTTGCGATCCACTCCCATGCTGAAGCAAATGTTGAAAAAAGATGGAGCCATCGAATTCTGGGAGCCGGAGCGAAAGAAGGAAACTGGCCGGATTAGCTATGTACTGCAGGCAAAGTTTCGCAATTTTCAGGCCTGCTTACAGGCCTTCCACAAATACAGCATGTGGGCCTACCAGGACATCTCGTCCGAAGACGAGATGGGAGATGAAGCATTTCAGGATACGATAACCCCAGTAGAAAAACAGGAAAGGCACGAATCCGAAGCCAGACCGAAGATGTTAATGGCTCCGGAGACGGGGGCTGAACAGTTTGCACGACTACTAAGGGAGCGGACCCCGAGAGAAATTGAATTCAGCGAACACGTAGCGGACTTAAGGATCAACATCGTAATACTACCGAGTAAAGAGGAGATCGAAGTAGTCAAGACCTTTGGCCGGTACGGGCCGATCGATTACTTCTTTAGTCACCCCATCGGTGACCGAGGGATCCTTCAAACATATATTAAGTACTTTTTCATAAGAAACGCCCAAAGAGCCCTAGATCGAGGCCCAGAGAAATGGGGAGCGCGTCCCACGATCCCGCCTCGGATCAGCAAGAGGGAAAAGGGTCGGGTAACGATTTATCATCCAATGTGCCGAAGGGATGTAATTAGAAGGCACATCTTTAACCACCAAGAAATCTGCAAGCACCAGGCGGGTTTGGAGCCAGTCCGCCACCAGGGGTGCGGATTCACAATGACGAGGCGGAGTCTCAAAGAGCATTTGAAGTTATGCAAACGGGGAACCCATAACTAAACTGAATTACGTTGGATCCAGGACTTATATTTTTATAATAAAGGACTTATTTTGCTATATAAACATGGGACTTTCATTTTTCCTCCCTAATCCCTTTCCCAAAAACCAAAAAATTTCCGGGACTTTCGCTTCCTGTTGAGCATCAACCCAACCTGACCAGGCGCAGCGATTCCAGCGAACCAACATCTTGTCTAT
The DNA here is from genome assembly GCA_030522985.1 of Torymus sinensis. Classification (NCBI taxonomy): domain Eukaryota; kingdom Metazoa; phylum Arthropoda; class Insecta; order Hymenoptera; family Torymidae; genus Torymus; species Torymus sinensis. The sequence goes on from JAPYZP010004489.1 coordinate 9,336, forward strand.
AGTTTAAGTTCTCCGTGGGCGGCAAACGTTCCACAAGGGGAGGGTGTTACGTGACACATTTTTTCGTCGCGATCGGGTATTAAAAACTTCCAATAAGGAAAATAAAATGTTAAAATATTCATTGTGAGAATTAATTCTTTCGACAATACATTCGTACAAAGTATGAATGTTATCGCTAATGGCTTATTTATGACTATATTCACATGAGCCACTTCTTAACTTATACGTTCCTGATACATGCTGCGAAAAAACTGTAATAAAATTTCATTTATTATGATCCCAAAGTACACAAACCCCCCTTTACATAAACCACAAGGTAGGATAAGAAAATAGAGAGAGTTTAGTACACTGATAAGCGTATTGGTACGGTATTGGCACGATTTACCGCCGGAAATAACGGTCAGATCGATTCGCGGTATTAGACTTTTTTAGAAGGTATCATATCTTCTTTTAAATGAAATTGATCAGTCTAATCGATGGTTATATCAGCTCACGGTATTATACTTTTTTACTACCGACTTTACCCACAAACCATTCCACATATTTATAACTTTCATAAACCAATTAATGTTATTATTGATTTGGTATTAGTAAGGTATGTAAGGTAAGTAATTGATGCAGATATCTCGAAAAGTTACATTCAGATTAATTCGCGGTATTCGCGATATATATACAACATCCTCTTTTTATTGGAAGTATTCTGGAACCTCGCAGATCGATCGATTTCGTTATCGATATATTGATTGATACAATCGATGATTATTACAATGGCTTAAGGGGGTCAGACACCTTTAAAATGACGAAAAATCGATTTTTCTTTTATTACATATTTCACTAAAAAAACACTTGTAGAATATGTCCCAAATTG
>JAPYZP010004490.1:0-13107 GCA_030522985.1 Torymus sinensis
ATTAGATACCTCAACGCTGAGTCATCGTGCTAATTTTATCAAGCCGTACACTTTTAAAATGTCACGTATAGAGTCGAATTGTGTCTGGTTTTAAAAATGTATGTTGAGAGCAGCGCGAGCGACTGTGTCGCAGGATCGGAGCAACGAGCGGGCCGAGAGCGAGCAAGGCTGACGCACGCGCATGCCGGTAGCCGGTAATATTCATAAATCAGGAATATCGCTGAACGAGGCGCGACAAGTCTCTCTCACTCGCTCCGATTCCGCGCGACACCTGCAGGCTTTCGCTCCTTTTGATATCTGTCTGAGGCGCGTGTAAACTCGTTGGGCAATGACGATGACTTGACGCTCATATGTGTTCCTTGGCTCTATCTCTCCCTTCTTTCCTCCTTTTTTCTCGAGGCGCGTGGAGATCGTATCGGAGTTTCGGGAACACGCGTATACAGTGTGAGAAAACCGGCTAATGAAGAGCGCTCGCCGAGTCCCGAGAACTCCCGAATCGCCGTTTGATTGTCTTCTTAATAATTAATTTTTGCAGTAAACTCGTCGTTTGCCCGATGAAGGATAAGCCACCGGCTTTCGTGTTATTGCTACATAAATCCCCCGTAATGTGTAATTACATTGTTGTCTTTTTTTCTGACGCGCGCTCGCAGCTCGCTTTAATTATTTGATTACGTAAAGCCTACTCCTGAATAAAAGAAGCTTGCTCGAATACACAGATCTCTGAGCTGGAGGAACAGAAAAAAAATTAACGGGTGCGCGTAGTGACAAAAATACAAATTGCTACTTGGAATGCAGCCTGGATCACACGTGTGCGTACATATGTCTATACAGGCGTCGAAAATTTGCCAAAACGTTTCAAAGAACACGCGAGCGAGAGCGAGAGATCGTATCGGGCACACGCACCGTCCTCCCTGTATCTATTAAGCCATTAATCTCGAAGGCGAGTTTGTTTCAATTTAGAAAATGATAATATATGTAATTAATTCTCCTCGATTCCGAAAAATGACGTCGGGAGCGCGAGAAGAGAGAGAGATCGAGCCACAGCTAAAGGCAGATACGCATCTCGCGCTATATATATATACACGCTCGGCTATTGGCCTTATATGGGAGCCCCGGCGGCGAGAACCCCTTCATCGCGGCATAAATCCGCAGCGGGCAAAGAAACAGCCTCGGCGACGTTAATTCGTGAACGATTACGGGCACCTGGTGTGGTGTTAGTACCGCTGCCGCTGCTGCATCGTAGTTCGCGCAGAGGACAGGGAGGTGCGCGATGGGCGCACAAAGAGCCGCGCGCACGCATTCTTCCCTGACTCCTTCCTTGCGCGCGCGCGCTCGTGATGCGTATACGTCTTTCGCGCCCGCAGTATTACCCGCGCGAGAGAGGGAATGAACTCGTTCTGCCAATCTCTAGCTGAGCCATATTTCTGCGGCTTTTTCCTCCTGCAACGACTTTTATTGCTTAATTTTATTAATTCAATTAAATTCCTTTTTCCGAGGTGTAGGGATTGTAGTTGTTGTTGTTGTTGCTGTTGGTGTTGGTAATGCTGCTACTGCTCGTAAATGTTAAAAAGTGCATTAAACTTCACACTGGTAAAGGAAAAAATTAATAAGGGACAGTAGCGCGTACAGCAGATCTCGTTATATATTTTCACTATCGTATGTGCAGCGAGTAATAAAAATGAAAATTTAGAGTCTTTCGAGTAAATACTGTATAGAACAAGATTGTAACTTAAAGTTTATACGTTTCGATATAAAATTTACCTGTTCTGAATTAACTAACTAATAATTTAATTACAAAACCTATTCGATTCTTGTTATTTATTCCTATAACACGCGTAAAGTAATTACAAATAAAATTTATATTTCATTTCCAATCAGCTGGGGACGTTATCATCATAAAGTCAATATAAAAATACGTGGCTATATTTCCGTTGGCATTTCTCCAGCGAACTATATCTATAGCGACGCCGTGCGACCATAATAAAAATTACCTTCAACTCTGATTATTTACTATTATCGATTTTATTTGTAAATCAAATATACCAGATGTATACGCGCTCTCAGATCGGTGCATTGCATGATAGAGATAGAGCCAGAAATAGAATAAGATAATTATAACCGCGAACGCATTTATTTCCGTCTAATGATGATAATTTTAACGCCTCGCGATTGCAATCTTAATGTAGAGCGAACGCGCAGATGCGTGCGCGCGCATAAAGCGCTGATAATTATTATCCTATTTCCCGGAATACCTTTTACTGCCAATAATCATCAGAATTATAATTTCCTGCTCGCGGTCAATAAAATCAATGCGTAACGAGGCGTAGCGTGTATATATACGCGCGTGAGTCTCGAACGAAAGTTGGGGCAGAAAGAGGCGCGATGCGGAGTAGGCGCCTCATCGTTATACGCCCGGGGGCATATTTATCCCGTCGTCGAAATGATCTTGAGCGGCAACAGATTCTTGGATTTCATGGCGACGATCGGACGTAAACTCGGGCGAATGACTGCAGCAGCAGCGTCGACCGAGCCGCCACCGCCGCCGCGAGACGACGATTGCGATTAATTAATTTTACTCCGCCGAGACACTTAGTTTCCGTTCGTTTAAGCTCGTTAATACTCCGAGAGAGAAAGAAGAGAGAGAGAGAGCGAGAACTGCCTCTCGCCTCGCCCCCGCGCCAGCCTTCCTTTTTCGCTTTGGGCCCTCCTCCAGTCGTTCCTTCCTTCGATGCTGCGCTGCTGCTGTTGCTGCACTGAAGACACTTGTCTTCTCTCGGCCGTCTTTCCTGGAAGCCCGTACCTCGAAATACGCGAAAAAAATTTATTTGCCAATAATTAATCTATAAAAGGCAGGGCCAGCGTTTATCTCGGCACAATCCGTATTTGGATTCTTTCGCAAAAATGGCGTGAAACCCGCGTATTTGCGAAATCAGTGTGTTTCGCAATTATTTGCTAATTTTAAAATATATCCCTTGACTTTGGCTTTTGACAGCATGATGGACAACAGGTGACGATAGCGTAATTCAAAAAGCGTTATTAGCAGGCGTGCGCTCGCGCGTAGCCACTAATGAAATTAAGAAAATGAAGTGGTCGGGAATCGCGTTTGGCCTACCGTGGGAAGTGACTCGCGCGGGGTCAAACTGGCTGGCCCCCTCGCGCCGACTTTTGTATGTCCGGTGTATTTCCTCGGGCGTCATATCGCGTTCTTCGGAGTGGCTCGTAAAAGTCTTTGCGCTCGCGCACGACGATCATTGTCGAGATTAAGGAAACGAGCGGCCGCAGAGGCCCCCGAACTACTCGGGCTCGCTCGAGTTCCTTGGGAGCGAGCCTTTAAAACTCGCCGAGGATTTACGCGTATCGCGCGTCCATCGCGAGTGCGAGAGGACGAGTGTTGCGCGAAAGACGGGCGAGCTATTAAAATCCGCGATTGACGCCCCTCTACCGTTTCCTTTAACTGCCGTGTACTAAATGGCCTAATGACTTTTCTTCGATTTCTGATTTTAATTAGTCGATGCGACTGCAGGCTCCCGGCCCGCTGCACTTGCCAAGCGGCCTTTTTTGCGCCGATCGATACTTTTATTTGCGATATTGAGCTACTCTCCTTCTCTCTCCTGCCGAGAGTATCGTCAACAAAGTTTATGACGCTACAAATCTCTTTCGAGACCAACGGCCTGTGCATTTTTGGCGATCATAAAATGACGAAGTTTCATTTCTACGCTCTTCTCGGAGAATCTCGATATTTTTTGCAAGCTATAAATTAACTCGCTTTTCCTTTTAATTATTTTATTACAGTTCTTATTTCCATCAATTTATTCGATCTTTATAGTATCTATAATAAAGCAGTAAAAATCATTCAAAATTTTAACTTTTAAATACTTCTTTCCTTTTAAGATATATGTTTATGTATTTATTTTGAAAATAAAGTATTTTTAAATTTAATGCTTTCAGATTTTATGACATGTCTTAAGGTATACACAAAATGTCATTACAATAAACAAGGAGTATATTTGAAATGTTTCTTAGTATTATGAATCACATCGCCGGTATCAGATAAATAAAAGCAGCCGCTTGGCGACCTATTTTAAATAAAATGATTTCATACATGTTTTTTTTCCTTATGACAAAAGATTATCAAGGTTACTGCAGAAATCAATGCGTATTATTTAATGTAACATTTGTTGTCACGGCTATCAGCATTATCAAGAAGAAATTATAGAATATTAATAGAGCCATTCTTCATGAAATTGAATTCATGGTAGTATTGAAAATATATTTGTTTATTTTCTGTATTCATAAAACAAGTATTTAATTACCTCGTCTTTTACACTCATTAGATCATTAATTAAAAAAAAAATACTTTACTACTCCGAAATACAGCTTTAAGATCAATTTGATGAACATCGGTTTGTTTTACGAGGCCACAAATTAAAACGCGTAGAAAAATGAACTGAAAAAGGCGACTTTCATATACCTATTATCGGACTAAGAGAATTCACAATTTTCCACATAATTTTCTTATTTTACAAATCGAGTACAATATTTACGTAGATAAAGAAATGGCAATTTATCGAAGGAAGAACGTAACTCGCTGAAAGTACGAAAAGTAATTAATTCCCAAGCGGCGGGATGCACGGAATAGCGCAAAAATAGATTGCGTAACGGCATAACTGCGCGAGTCGCTCTTCGAGATATTCAGCGCGCAGGATATAAAATTAATAGCGATCTAGATTTCTAAATTGTGGAGAATGCGGCAATTGCGAGTCGTGGGAGTGCGCGCGCGTACGCCGAAGCGCGCACTCGCGCGATATATATACGTGAAATTTCATATCTTCGACGCGGAGCAACGCGGAGCAACGCGGCCAGAGAAAGAGAAAGGACGAGAGGAGAGGAAAAGGAGAGGGAGAAAATGATAGCGAAGAGAGAGAAGAGGCGCATATATAGCAAATGCCATTCCTGACCCGCGGCGGTTCCGTGCGCGCACGCGCGTTCATTGCATTATTGTTTGGCTTCAATTAAACTTCTATTTTATGTAATATACCGCCATCGTCGCCGTTTACGTATCACGCGTTTCTCATACTGTACGCGAGTGCGCGCCGGCATTACTTCCTCATTTACGAAAAGGTTCTATGCGGTTTGGCCCGCAAGAGATACTCATCGTTTCTATCGAAAAGCTTTTACCTAAATTCAACCTCCCATCGTCTCTTAAAAGAGAGATTTAATATTCTCCAACTACATCTTCATTTTAATAAATCTTTATATTTTATTAATAATCTCCTATTTCATGGCGATTCTATTATTTCAAAATTTGCAACGATTAATTTTAAAAATATGGTTACTCCTCATTCGACGTGAAAAATACGAATTGAGCATCGAGTTCAATTAGTGACGCATCTGGAAATCTTCTTTAAACTAATTGCGAGTTTTGCGCTCCAATAACATCATCGTTTTTCACGTCGCACTTTGTTATTATACTGCGCAGAGAGCTCTCGGCAATATTTTTTGCCTTTTCACGCTCATTGATGCTGGTCGCGGTGTCGGGTAATAGGTTGGCGCAAAACAAAAAAGCCCGAGCCTCGCAGAAGGGTCGCCATAAAACAATAAATACCGAGCTATCACAGCGCTGCTTGCAGTGTTCGTACGACCGTACGACCTACCATATACAATGCATGTGAACTTTACTATTCCGTATTTGTTTTCTACCTTTGTTTACGATCACCATTTGTTTCATAACACACCAAATCTTTTTATTATTCCATTTTAATTGTTGCAGAATCAACATGATTCTTTCGAAAAAATATAAAAGTTCATTTCCACTCTGCAACTTATTTAAATGATAATTTGGAGGTATTAAATAGAAATCTTATTTCGTTTAATAATTTTATGAAAATTAAAAAAAGAAATTATAAATGAATAATTGTGTGATTATATTAAATTGTTTTTAACAAAATTTTAATTGTCATTCTAATTATTTCTGGCACTAAATTCACTACTATATATTTGATTATCTCTGAGACCAGAAGATCACAAGAGACAATAAGAAAAATATAAAGAATGAGAAGCGCGATGAAGAAAACGAAGAAATCATGTTGAAGAAAAAGACGAACCAGCTGTATATATAAGATACCCCATTAATTAAAGCGCTCCAGATGTTCGGAATTACTTTGTCTCCAGTACGTCCCTACCTCGACCTTCCCCTCGATTTCACACCGAAAACCAAAGGAAGCAACAAAAAATTCCGATTTTTTGCAATTCCGTGTATAGTCTTTGATAAACTATGTAGAAAATGACGTAGCTAACGGAATTCATGCTTTGTTCAGGAATGATTTAGAAAATATGTATTTATAAAAACTTGAGTGAATGTCACTTGACCGGTGAAACCGCTTTGATACAATATCTGTAAGATAACGTTATCTATTAGAGCAAACAATGAACGTTATCGCTGCAAGTGGTAATGAGCGTGCAACGTGAAAGAGTTAGTTAGTCTATGGAATTCGTAGTGATTGTGTCAGTGGTTATAAATTTTAAAGTAAAAATAGTAGAAAATGGATATTAATGGCAAAATTGTTATTATTACTGGTGGAGCTGGCGGCATGGGATTTGAAATAACAAAGGAATTAATAAGAAATGGCGCAAAGGTTGTTTTATTATATTATTCATTTCATTTACTTAATTAAATATTTTATCAGTGACTGTTATATTAATCATGTAATATATCAATATTGCAGTATGTTGCGTTATTTGATTTAGTGGAATCAGATGGTGAAAAAGCTGTTCTAAAATTAGAAGAAGAATTTGGTAAAGGTCGAACTGGTTTCTACGCAGGTGATATAACTGTAGATAGTGAAGTGGAAGGTAAGAATACAAAATTAAGGGATAAAATAGAACAAACAGTAAATTTAATTTTAAAATCGAATTTCATAGAAAATTTCAAGCGGGTCATTGAGGAACATAATGGCTTAGACATTTTGATAAATAATGCTGGAATCGCAAATGAAAAAAAACTCCAGCGTCTTGTTGATGTTAATGTCGTAAGTGAGATCCATATATAATACACGAATATAGATAAATTATAATTTTATTAAACTTTTGAAACTTAAATACGAAATCTGTTTTTAGAAAGCAGTATTAAACTGTAGTTTACTGGCTATAACACATATGGGAAAACATAAAGGTGGTAAAGGAGGACTCATTGTTAACATAAATTCTATTCTTGGTCTGACTGATTGTCCAATATTGCCATTTTACAGTGCCACAAAGCATGCTATTATTGGTTTCACGAGAAGTATGAAGGTAATATATGGTGACTTCTACAAGTTAATTCTTATATTTGATAAAAATATTCAAAGATATTTATAGGATAATTTTCCATCAACTGGCGTGAGGATTGTTACAGTTTGTCCAGGAGTAACGAAAACGAATTTAATCAAAGAAATACCAGAACATCTGTTAGATTTCATTACAGATAAATTGAAAAATGAAGCATTGGGTGAAGTGCCAGTCCAATCGTACGTACTTTTATCTACATGTATAACTATCATTTTTCGAACTTTTAAATGTATGGAAATTGAATTTTAACAGGCCAAGAAGCGTTGCTTCTGCAGTAATTGATATTATTAAAAAAGGCGAATGTGGTGCAGTATGGGTTGTGGAAAACGATAAGAAGCCTTTATCAATTAAACCAATGGATCATTACATTAGGAGGAGTTCTACAGTCGAACAATAAAGTATGTAACCTTATTAACGATCATCAAAGCCATTGCATTATTTATTTTGATGTTTAATCAATTTCATTATTTGATGAAAAGAAATATTTGTGCAATATACTAATGTCAAAGTTCGATACCTTTTAGCTCGGCGACAGAATATCGTGCATGCATACAATGCGTGCAAACATGTCCGGCGGCCAAGGATGCATTTTATAGGTCCGATGCCTTTTATAGTCGGCGCGTCTGATGGTCGTATGCGAAGCTTTAAAGAAACTACTCGACCCAGAGGATGAGGAATCCTGTGCAATTAAAGGCTTATTGCTTGCATATCTCCGAATCGATCCGTCGTTAAAAATACGTGTGTGCGTGCTTACATATATATACTGGTTGACGTGGCGCATAAAGCCTTACCCTACAGAATCGATTAATCGACCTGCTTGCCTAATCGAAAATAGCCAAAGATGGGTGTGAGAAATTTTTGCATTTCAATGTAATATCTTTGTACGTTTTTGTATAGAACATAAATAATCTTTCATATTTTTCTACAGTAAGCATAATGTGAATATATAGTTTTAATGAAGCCGTTTTCATACTGTGAGACTAAAGTCATAAACCGCAGCAACCTACTACATATATTATGCTTTTTATATTTTATAAAATGTGCTACGCATTATTTTACAATTTTATAATACATTAATATATTTGAAAAATAAAAATGCATTAACTATTTATCTTTAATTGTTTTTATATACAAAAATAAGAGGGATGTAGTTAAGTCGTAAAGTATTTTCTGTCGCGTCGTAAGAGTGAAGAGCGAACTGGTCGATTTTATGATTTTATGGGATCCTTTTACGAAGCTGTCGATTAGATTACTGTCGTATAACCCTAAGTTATACACAACTCTCATTCGAAGAAAAATACTCGCAATTTTATAGAACCTTTCGGAGGTTTACAACCTTGTGAAAGGATTCGATTGATTTTTTGCATTTTATTCGTGCATCTGGCTATCCCGAAAGCACGTTTCAAAAATAACTCTTATAATTATGTTTTACTGTTCAAATACCGTTTTCAACGTTAACACACGAGTCTTTTTACTAAAATAATACAAAGTAAAGTATAAAAAATAAAAATAAAATCAATAGCTATGTTAGTTTTTACAAACTCGCTTTGATAAATGAATCAAAGAGACGTGAGAGGAACGTAACAAGAAGCTCGTGCAGCGAGCGCAAGCAGCTATAGCGGCAGATCAGACATTTAATTTTTCAGCACAGCGCCGAGCGCTGAGACGAATGGTCTTGTTTCTCGTTGTGCGTGGGCGCATTTCGGCAGCAACCAATCATGCCTGATAGACGCGTAATTCATTGTGCGCGCATGCAGGCGTATACGTTGGCTCTGATTCCGTTAATCTCAGAACTCGATTCACTCTTCTCTCGCCTACTACCTTAAACAATTCCGCCTACTCCGACTATATTGCTAATTTCGAAGCAGCATCGAGTCTTCGCAGAATGCCCAGGGCGAGAGCGATAGAGCAAACTAAATAATTTTCTGCATCGTTCGCTACCCACGCTCTGCACTTGTCTCCCTTTCGTCATTCTCGCGCCCAACTTCAGCTTCGCCTTCTCTCTTCATCCGTCTCATTCTTAATGTAGCGGCCGTCTCCTTCTCTCGTTACGCATTGCTCGCCCCTTTCTATTTTGCACTTTATACTGCCGGCGGTGCGTATTGTCTATCCGATGTAACATCGCGGCGGCGGCGGCATTCCCTGCCTTCACGCAGCATTTGCTTTGGCTATTCCTGCTGGCATTGCCTACCGCGCGCTCGCTCGCACAGCAAGGCTTCAACTTCTATTCTTCTAGCTGCGCGGCTTGCCCCGGCAATTCCCCCTTTATCCGGTGTCTTTCGCCTCTCTTCCATTCGTCGCACGCGTGACTCGCGACTTTATCCGCGCGGGCACGTACGCGCACTCTATATACGCTATCCGTCGTGTGCGTTTAAGCAGAGACGCGAGCGCGCGCGCGCGACATGTGGAGCAGAGAGTCTGTCGGGCGAGATAATGCGTCCACCTACAAACCAATCTATTAGGCGCCATCTCTTTTACTGACTGCTCACTTACATCGAGCGGCCGCGCGACGAGGGAGGACAGAGAAGCTCCTCTAATCCCTCTTCTTATTCTTCTTCTTCGCCGTCTCCTTCGTCTTCGTCTTGCTGCGTCTTCTGTCTCTCTTTCTCTCTTTCTTCCTGGCGTCTACAATCGCCACACTCACCGGAAACGTCGCGACGGCACTCGAGCTCTGCTGCGCGAGACTGTGTGCTAGCTCGCCCACGGGGTATCGCTGATCGCGATAATGCACACATCCGTGCGAGAGAGAGAGAGAGAGCGAGGCGAGTGAGAGTGCGCAATTTTTCGCATATTTTTCAATCAAACCTTTCGTCGTCGTCGTGAACGTCGCCGTCGTGTCGACTCCCAACGCACGTCCTTCTCGTCCAATTAAGAAGCGGAGCGAGAGGGGCTTTTTCTCTTTGTCGAAAAGGGGGGAACGCGATAATCCTCGTTTATGGGAGAATAAAGTTTGAATTTTTCAATTATCTCATTGACAAGTGCGCTAAGCTCATTTACGAAATTATCACTTTAGCCGCCGGTACATAATGCATAGTGATGACGATATGAAGACATCGCTTAAATTCATCATTCTCAATTCTCGTAAACAGGCAGTTATAAATTATTCAGGCCGAAGTAGCGGCGGCAGCGGCAGCAGCAGCAGCCGGCGTCGGTGGCGGCCGCATCACGTTGGGATGACCTAAGCGGCCGTATAGTCGTGCTAACTGCCGGCAAATTAGCCAATTGAGGGCTTCGAGTATCCGCGGATATCTTATTACACACTCGGCCAATGGCGCCCGACCTTAAACGCCTATCTCGTCCGCAAGCTGCGAACGATCCTCTTCCTCCTCCGCGCGCCAGCTAGCGCGAGAGCTGCGGATCATTATCCATGTGCACTGCCGCCGCTCCGGCAATTTCTGGCCTTCGGTGTCGATTCCTCGCTCGTTAATCCTCATATCCCCCGATTGGCCTTTCCGCAGCATCGGACACTTGTAAATCATAGCTCGTTCGCGGCTACCACGACGCGCTCCGCATCGCCCGAAATAGATATATCAATTCCCGCGAGAACTGCAGCAGCCCCGATTGAAATTGAAAAAACAAAGCACGGAGCCGCTTTAATAATTCTCATCATTCTCTCCCCCCCCCCCTCTCTCCTCCTCTCTCGAGACTCGCGCACAAAGAATATAGAACGCGCGCAGCAGCAGCCATACTACACTTTGTGTGTACGCGTATATATGCACAGAGCGAAAGAGGGAAAAGCGATACTTGCCGGCGCTCGGCGCTCGTCATTGTGCCATCGTCGCCGTCGAGTGAGCGACATTGTCTCCCGGTGTCTCGTTCGCCGTGCTAATAAGTGCTAGAGTCTGGCAGCGCGCTCGAGCTCCTCCGTAACGAGGGAACGGGCGCATATACGCGTATAGATATACATGCTTGTACACGTGTATGCCCCGCGGAGTGCGCGCGCGCGTGCGCCGTCCGTGAGAGAGTTGACCGGAACGATTATAAAGACGCGAACTAGAGCCGCGCGCGCGAGGAAAAGACTCGGACTCGGGGATCGTCCTCTCTCTCTCCGTAAAACCGGTGTGTGTAAGCAAATTTATTCTCTCTCTTTCTTTCTCTCTCACTGGTGGACGGGGCCCGTCGCGGGACGATGGCTCTCTCGGCAGCGTCCGCCCGTGTCATTACTCCCTTTCACGATCCTCGTTAGCGCGCTCGCGCATAAACGACTTGGATATCCTAATAAGAGAGCTCTCGAAGCGAGCAGAGGCGCGAGGCGAAGCACAGGTAGCGCACGCGCGCGTCGAAAAACGACGTGTCGCCCGAGCATTTTCGAGCCTGTTATGGGATATTCCCGACGCGCGATGATGGTGCACACGCGACAGAGATATACAAAGACTTTCTCACACGCGCCTGCGCAGCTAGAGAGGGACTCCTTTCGTTATTTTCATTATTAGGAGCGTTTTATGCGTCGCGCGCGCCCGCCCCGATTATCTTTTTCGTATTCGTAGAAGAAGCTGCAGTAGGGACGCGACGTCTTGATGGTTATGTCGGGTCGTTACAGACGGCTTCTTCGAGCTGTTTCTCGGAGTCGTTTCTGCCCGTCAGCCCTCGCCGTGATAATCATTGACAAACTTAATAGAGACTTCTACGCGTGACTCTGATGTCTCTTCTAGGATTTATCGTTTCTTACTTTTTAAGTAGATAAAGAAACTGCCAGCCTTTGATCTTATATTTTCATAGCTGAAAATATATATTTTACATGAGGTAATTGCGATTTACGATTCCTATTATCTATCTTCGCAAATGATGACTAATACAAACAAGAGGATTAGCTCCGATGTTTCTTATTGGAATTGAAAAATAGGGCAGTAACGGAATGGAAGGCGCGGACGCAAGGTAGAGGAGGCAAGGGCGGAATGAAGACGACGGAGAAAAGCTTAACGAGAACTTCCGCAGGGAAGATGGAGCGTTATTCGGAGCTCTTGGACGATCGCCACATGGGTGACGACGGTGGCGACGGTGCGACTGTGCTCTCTCGCGCTCACACACCGCAACGGGTGTACTTGTGTCAAACTGAGAGAATATAGAATCGATTAAAGTTCCAGTTTCACGCAAGAGAGCTTGCGACGCTCTTAAAATGGCCCGCTCGCCCTCCCTTTGCGCGCGTTGTCGCGCCTCTCACCCTCCCCCCTCCCCCTTTTGTATTATTAATGCACGAATATGCAGCCGCGAATGTTGAGCGCTCATCGTGGCGTATGAAAATCAGGCAGCCGACCTTACAAAGGCTGCAGCCACCGCCGTCGGAGACCGCGAACGCCCGCGTGGTGTGCGGCTGTACGCCGACGTCGTCGTCGCCGACGCCGTCTACGCCAAGTCGACAAGAGCCCGTAAAGAGAGAGAAAGAGAGAGCGAGACGAGCGTTTACTTGCGTGGCTTTGCTGTTTTGCCCTCTCTCGTAATGCGCCGTAACTCGATGCCGGCACTCGACGTGGCGAACGTCGAATTTTCCCCCTGTTCCCTTCTCGTTCTAATATCCCTTGGCGCGAGACTGAGCTCGAGTGAGAGCTTTGCCTTTGTTTTTTTAATAATTCTTTTTCAATGTTCCTTTTGCTGGGGGGCTTTTAAGGTAAGAATTGTGAACAAGAAAAATAATGAAGCTCTATATAGTTTTTACAATTCGTATAAAATAGTACATGTTACACAAAACGGCAGCAAGATTTTGTCCCGTATTTCAGTGTAGGTGGAAAGGGATTTTAGAGGAAGCGGAAAATGAGCTACTCACAACAGAATTAATTTAACGTG